>OY740721.1:2705339-2815758 GCA_963513945.1 Hydrotaea diabolus
TATAGAAATAAAATATGCGAAAAATCAGTTTTGAGATCAATTAATAATTCAAAACACAACGTTAAGCGGTTTTAGCAATCTAAACAACAAATAAAATAGAGATTATTTCATTCAGATAGATTAAAAGAAGATAAATTGCGTGATCAAAAAACTTCAACATAGAAATAAAGATTAATTTTAAATTTTCAAAAGTAAGCCGTAGTATATTTTTTCTCAAAAAATGTTACACTTTGTGAACGAAATTACAACAACTACGGAAGAACTAGGTGCATAATTATGGAAGAAAGCTTATCTGTTTCTTTTCATTTTTAGGCACTTAAACTATTATTAAGAACAACTGAAATGTGCATGATCTGGAATCCAGAATTGCTGCCTGTAATGCCATAAATTTTAATATTATTAATTATTTGATTTTCGTGGCTAATGGATAAAATATCTTTGTTCTTTATAAATCCATAGTTTGAAAATTTTGACGCAATTTGCGATTCAAATTGTTTTAATATTGGGTAGTGAATTTTTTATTATTGACATTACTTTTTAAGTGGGATAATTCTGAAATATTTCTAAATATGTATGCGTTAAAGATGGTATTTTGAGCAAAATAAGCATAAAACAATTAATTTAAAAAAAAAAACAAGAATTTCATTTGTCAAAATATGCACTTACCATTCAATGTCACTTAATTGCAAATTGCTTGATTCGCAAAGATATAAACTCAAATTTTTTTTATACGGACGAAAACACATTAGTTTATAATTAAGATCTTAAGTTATCTTCTTAATATATAAAAACGTTCGTTCCGGGTAAGAGCGCCTAAAACTCAAGAACCGCTGGACCGATTGTTACCAAACTTTGACAATATGTTTGTTTAGTCCGCGGAAAGGTTTCTCTTCAGTATGGTCCCGATGGGTGGCGCATAAGTCACGATATTTAAATTTTTCGTATTTGTGGAACGTTTTGGCTCAAATTCGCAAAATACATTTCTTAAATAAATATAAGACTGCTGATAAAATTTGGACCTGCTAAGTGGCGGTGGAGTCGAGATATTTACGAAAAACTACATTTACTGATATACGTTGTCAGATGTACGTTGTCTATGATTTTTGGAATTTTATTTATTGTCATTTCATATAATTTTATGTTCAAATATAACATTCAATTTGTTTTATAATAATGCCGAGACGGTCCAGAGGAGGGGAACATTGGAAGAAATACTCGCCATGCTCAACAACAAAGGGAAGTACTAGAAAATTTAACAGCAGAGCAGCGTTTGCGACGCAATCACGATATTGGAAATCGCGTAGGTGCAATGCGTGTTTTACGAACTCCTGAACAACGAGCTCAACATCTTGAGGCGCGAAGAATTGCAGATAGACAACGCATTACTGGTGAGCATAGATTAGCCACTGCTGAAAGAATGCATATAACCCGCGCTGCATCGTTGTCCTCATTCAACCGTATGGCTTTCGCTTACGAACCCGACGTCAATTATAGTGCACACCAAAAAATTTCTATTGGAGAAATGACGTATGAATGTGGTCACTGTCACGCGCTCAAGTTTAGGAAAGAATCAGCTGGAATGTGCTGTTGTTCCGGAAAAGTTGTGTTGCCACCACTAAACTCACCACCGGAACCACTTAAACCATTGCTATTGGGTCAAAGTGCGGATTCCAAGGTTTTTCTAAAAAAATAAGAAAATTTAATTCGTGCTTCCAAATGACGTCTTTTGGGGCTAAAATTGTGCCAAATACTGATGCTCAAGGTCGGAATTTTCATTCCACATTTAAAAATACAGGGACAAGTGCATCATAAGATTGGTGGTTTATATCCTTTACAAAATGAAGATCCTAAATTTCTGCAAATTTATTTTTTGGGTGATGAAGATGATCAAGTTAGTTTTCGATGCGCATACAATCATATTGAACGGATACAAGAACGAGCTATAGTAGCGTCTTTGGAAACATTTCACTTATTAGATTATTTAAGCATGCATCAGAACAAATGATCAGTGACAATTATATGATTGTAATAAAAGCGGATAAAGTACCTCTGGGAGAACACACACGCAGATTCAATGCTCCAACGGTCAATGAAGTTGCAATAGTTATGGTAGGAGATGCTTTTGAACAACGAGACATTAGAATTATGCGCAGAAGCAGCGGTATTCAAGTCATACATGATTCACATCGGTCATACGACGCGTTACAATATCCTTTAATATTTTGGGAAGGAGATGATGGATACCACATAAATATTAAACAAACTAATCCACAAACAGGTTACAATTTGATTTCTTAAAACAACCTTCAAACAATTGCTATTTTCGCACTTTTTCAGGTGAAGAATTGCAAAAGAAAGTAAGCGCCATGAATTTTTATGCATATCGTATTATGATTCGAAGCAATCAAACAAACCACATTCTACAATATCGCCATTTATACCATCAGTATATTGTAGACATGTACGCAAAGATAGAGAGCGAGCGTTTACGATTCATTCGATTCAATCAAGCAAAACTGAGGGCCGAGGAGTATATACACTTGCGAGATGCGCTTAATAACAATGCCGACGGCAACATGAATCCTATTGTAATAGGTAATATCTGTATTCTACCCTCATCTTACACCGGAAGTCCACGTCACATGCAGGAATATATTCAGGATGCAATGACATATGTTCGCGTATTTGGAAGGCCAGATTTATTCATAACATTCACCTGCAACCCACAGTGGGATGAAATAAAAAAATTGTTACTACCTGGCCAATCTCCATCTGATCGCCATGACGTAACCGCTCGAGTATTTAAACAAAAGTTGAAATCACTGATCGATTTCATTGTGAAACATCATATATTTGGAGAAACGCAATGTTGGATGTATTCTATAGAATGGCAGAAACGTGGTCTTCCTCACGCACATATTCTAATTTGGTGCGTTGAAAAAATAAGACCAGAGGATATTGACAAAATAATATCAGCTGAAATACCAGATGAAAATATTGATTCCGAATTGTTTGACATAGTGACAACGAGTATGATTCATGGACCATGTGGAGCAATCAATCCACATTCACCTTGCATGGATAATGGAAGTTGCACAAAGCGCTTTCCAAAAACTTTTCTAAGAGATACATTAACAGGAAATGATGGATATCCTTTATATCGCAGGCGCTCAACAGAACAAGGCGGACATTCTTTTCAATTAAATATGCGGAATCAGGCAAATCAAATTGAAATTGACAACAGATGGGTGGTTCCATATTGTCCATTTTTGTCAAAAACATACAAGGCACATATAAATATTGAATTTTGCAGTTCTGTGAAATCGATTAAATACATATGCAAATACGTTCACAAGGGCAGCGATATGGCAGTGTTTGGAATTGAAGGTGAGAATACTTACGATGAAATTTCGCATTACCAGATGGGTAGATATATCAGTAGTAATGAGGCGGTATGGCGTATCTTATCGTTCCCAATACATGAAATGGATCCTACTGTAGTTCATTTAGCTGTACATTTGGAAAATGGGCAACGTGTCTACTTCACAGAAGAAAATGCAGTCGAAAGAGCGGGACAACCTCCCAAAACAATATTAACAGAGTTTTTTACATTGTGCGCGCAAAATACACCAAGTGGACATATCGCAAAAACCTTACTATATCCAGATATTCCAACATTTTTCACATGGAATGTATCCAGAAAACAATGGGAAGCTCGCAAACGAGGGTCAGCAGTTGAGGCATATCCAGGCATGTTTTCCACTAAAGCCTTAGGTAGACTCTACACTGTACATCCGCGACAAAGAGAATGTTTCTATTTACGGTTACTTCTCATTAACGTACGAGGCCCGACATCATTTGAATATCTAAAAACTGTTAATGGAGAATTACATACGACGTACCAAAACGCATGTCGAGCATTACATTTATTAGAGGGGGATGCGCATTGGGATTTAACTATAACAGATGCAGCTCTCACATCAAATGCACATCAGGTACGATGTTTATTTGCGATTCTGCTAACTACATGTTATCCCACAAATCCAAAAGAACTATGGGAAAAATTTAAAAATGCCATGAGACATTTTATATGGTTGACGCACAATACAAAAAGACCTTACTTTAGACTTCACACGTGATATCTACAATGAAGCATTAACAAAATTAGAAGATCTCTGTATGATAATTTCGAATGAACCACTATTGCAATTGGGAATGCCATCTCCCCAGAGAGATGCAAGAGATATATTCAATAGAGACCTTCTTCGAGAACAATCATACAACATTGATAGCTTAAATGAGTTTGTACAAAGCAATGAACCAAAAATGACTCCAGAACAAAAATCCATTTTTGATGCTGTGATGCTTGGTGTTGCTGCTTCAGAAGGTGGTTTCTTTTTCTTGGATGCGCCTGGAGGAACTGGAAAAACGTTTTTAATATCACTAATTTTGGCTAAAATGCGATCGCAAGGAAACGTCGCATTAGCTATCGCATCATCAGGCATAGCTGCGACTCTATTGGATGGCGGTAGAACGGCACATTCAGCGCTAAAGTTACCGTTAAACATTCAAAGTAATGAAAATGCTGTTTGTAACATTAAACCTCATTCGGGGATGGCAAAAGTCCTAAAAAAAGTCGAATAATTATTTGGGATGAATGCACCATGGCGCATAAATATTCTTTAGAAGCTCTAAACCGTACGCTAAAAGATCTTAAAGGAAATGACAGGCTATTCGGCGGTGCTATGGTTTTGTTGTCAGGTGACTTTAGACAAACATTACCAGTAATTCCACGATCCACTTACGCTGATGAAATTAATGCTTGCTTGAAATCATCGTTTCTATGGCAAAGCGTTCATAAATTAAGATTGACAACAAACATGAGAGTCCAAATTTTGAACGATCCATCAGCATCCCAATTTTCTGCTCAACTATTGGAAATTGGCAACGGAACTATGAACGCAAGTATATTAAGTCAAACACTGAAACTTCCAGATGATTTCGGGATCCATGTAACATCGAGAGACGATTTGATTGCTAAAATTTTTCCTAATTTACAAGACAATTACACCAACCATGACTGGCTTAGCGAAAGAGCAATATTGGCCGCAAAAATGTAGATGTCGATGCAATCAACGTACAAATCCAGAACACACTTCAATCTGAAACGTATACTTTTAAATCGGTCGATACAGTCAGTGACGAAAATGAAAGCGTCAATTACCCAACGGAGTTTTTAAATTCATTGGACCTACCTGGACTACCGCCACATATACTGCATTTAAAAATTGGTTCACCAATTATTTTATTAAGAAATCTTAACGCTCCTCGCTTATGCAATGGTACCAGATTGGTAATAAAAACGATTATGCGCAACGTAATCGAGGCAACTATTATAACCGGGAAATTTAAAGGAGAACACGTTCTACTCCCACGTATTCCAATGATTCCGACAGATGCCCCAATACAATTTAAACGATTGCAATTTCCAATTCGTTTAGCTTTTGCCATCACGATCAACAAGTCGCAAGGCCAAACGATGAGATTTTGCGGTTTGGACTTGGAAAATCCATGTTTTTCCCATGGCCAATTGTACGTGGCCTGCTCACGAGTTGGTCAGCCGCAAAATTTATTTATATATACACCAATACCAAAGGAAACCAAAAACATTGTCCATACCTTGGCATTACAATAATTAACCCAATATTTTAATTTCAAAAACATTTAAATTTAATCAACAAGTAATGTTTGCAATTTAGCATTAAAATAAAATTCAGTTAGAAAATAACGGTATTACTTCCCTTTAAACTTGATTAAGGTACATCGTACTTAAAATAAAATTCAGTAAACAAATTTTTCAATCAAAATTTTTCGGCAATACAACGTTTGCCGGGTCAGCTAGTTAGTGTATATATTCGATGTGTTTTTTAAGGAGCTATCAAAATTGTTTATTATCAGAATTGAAAATCTATAGCGATTTTTTCGGTGCCATGAAACCTTCTTGGTTTTGTCTTTTACAAATCCCATGTTCGAATCAGCTGCGTAATTTTTCAACATTTGTGTCAGCGCAGAGCAATGGTTGATGCTGTGCTACATATTTCATGTTGAAAAATAATATAACATAATAAGGGAAAATGGAAAAAATGGGAATTTTGAATATTTTACGAGGGTGATGTATAAGTTGCAGATATCCTATAATTACAAGCAATATTATGTTTGTTATGAGTTTGTTAGCTTTTCACATTTGTTCAACTGATTTTGTATCTGGAGCTATAGAAGTCACATAATAAATTTGGAGTAGTATACGTGGTGTATTTTTCTGGGACGAGTCCCGAAGTTAAACACTAAGTATATGATGTCCCTCAATTTTACGATGCATACTAATTTAGGTGGCAATGCCGTGTGTTGAGTTTAAACGGTAAAAGTCGGGAAATATACTTATAGATAAAATGTCATAAATAAAACTTTATTATACAAACAAAACAAAGGTTTTTTGGTCCCCAAAATATGCGCGATGCATACATATAAATATTTAAAGTATCTTGCTATTTGTTGTTTGGAAATATTCAAAATATACATTAGCTTAAACTTTTCTTATTGTAAGTATTATTTTGGAGAAAGCGGGTGTATGAAAAATATCTGTGGTAGAATCTCGGTAAGATCTAATCGACAAAGTGGATAATCCTGGTCCTCAGTTAAGGGTATCTTCGTTATGGCGAAGGATGTATCGTTTAACCGTTGAATTGCGTCATCAACTATAGCGAATGCGATAGAGGAAGATTGCGGGAAAATTTTCGAAAACAGACACAAGTAAACACACACATAAGCATACAAAAGAAATTAGTGTGAAGAACTGATCCAACTTTATCAATTAAAAAAAAACGAAATAAATAAAATTATTGTTGCGTATTCGCATTTATTTAAAAAGTACTTAAAAATAATAGCATTAAAGGAATATTACAAGAAAACAAGATTTGTTTAACAACACAAAACAAAAAAATATTTTCTTTATTTACATATAAAATTTTTGTTTTTAGATTAGTTGTTGTCGGTCTTTTCGCGGTTGGGAACATGGAATATATTCCTCATCATCATCGTGACCTTAAAAGAGATCTATAATCCATTAAATTAATCTCCTTTTTCCATGAAACTGCTGTAAATCCATTTCTTCTTCTCGCAATATCTCTTCAACAATTCTATCGTCCTTGTTAGATTGTCTATTCCCGACTCGAAAAGGGAATAATCTATTTCTTCGCTATCGCTATCGTTGATTTCGTTAAACAAACCAACAACAACACGATCTAGAAAAATCGATTGGCTATTTTTCGAGTCTTGTGGTTGGGCACATATAATCCAAACTTCCTCATCCTCCAAACCATCAAGGAGATCTACGCTTCTTACGAAAGGTCTTCTGTTTTCTTGCGGTTGCTGCAAACTAAGATCATATCTTAACAACTCTTCTGCAACTTCCTGTATAGAGCCAGACATATTAAATTGTCTAGTTCTCACAAGGGGACGCGGCATCATTTGAGCTTGACCTTCGACGTTTTCTTCACAGGTATCTTCCTCGTCTTTTTATAAGAAAATTAAGACATGGTTAAGCATTTTGAATGTAGTCGGCTTCCGTAGCTTTTTCGTTGGGCTGATATAACTCATGTATGTTAGCTTCTCGTTATTTTTCTTCAAAAGTTAAATATTCCGGTACGTCATTTACTTATTGTGATTTACTTGAATAATCCATACAGTTGTCAGCGCAATCATGTGTTGATCAGGACAACTCAATGATTCCAATATGCTCAAGCGGGTACCTCAACATTTAAACCTGCCCTTCGCCATCCACGTTCTCTCCACTGGTATCTTCCTCGTCTTCTTCTAATAGGAATAGTTGGGCATTTTGAATGTAGTCGGCTTCCATAGTATCTTCGTTGGGCTTATATAACCCATGGATGTTAGCTTATCTCTCTTCTTCATCAAAATTTTAATATACCAGAACTCATCAATTTGATGTTCTTAAATAGAATGATCCATACTGTCGTCACCACAATCACTATGACGACTATACACGTACAACCCTAACCAAAAATTGTCAAAACAATGACTTGAATACTCCTAACAACAAGCATCTTGTTGACAGAAAATTTCCAAAAAAGCCTAAGAACTCTGAAGATCGCTGAAGCAATGACTTTTCTCGATGTTTATTCATGCACAATATCAAAAAAAGGTTAAAATCACGTCCGCCATACCCAAGCTAATAAAAATGTATTATCTAAGATAATCTGAAAACTACATAGGAATTTCCTATACCCGAATAAAAACGGGGGTCACATCACTTACTCATATCCAAGCTAATGAAAAGTAATTATCTTTATATATTTGACACTACATAGGATTTTCCTAAACATCAAATGATCAAATAAACCAAAAGCGAATAAAAAAATTGTGTTGCCTTCTAAAAAAGATATTCAAAAATTGTACAACTTTTTGTATACGAAAATTTTTACAGCGATGGAAAAATTAACAAATAAATGTAATAGTTCATCAGGCAACATTAATTTACATTTCAATTTTTAACCGCTGAAGAGCGGGGGAGATAGAACGGCTAACAATTGAAAATTACGCTAATAAGGAATTACAAATAATATGGAGAAAGACCTTTTGATAGGATAACAATAACTGGAAAACTTGGAAAAACAGTGAGCGTTTTGTTACACCCAATATGTACAAAAGCACTGGATTTAATAACAAAGTACAACAGCCAATCTGGGGGGTGAGAAATTCCAAGTCAGGGTGATGGTACTAGGTCAGTATATTAAAACCCTCAAAGGGTTTTGCGTTCGTATGTGCCAAAAAAATTTTTTTTTTTTTTTTAAACATATAAATCCCAAACGGAAAAACGTGTAGAGTCTTATAACTTTCACGTAAAGTCACATAACCTATAAACAAAATGCGACATAGATCATATAAATCGATTAACGCGTTCTGCTTTTATTTACAATTAAGTGAAGTTACTTAATTTTCATAAAAAAAAACTGGCACATACGAACGCAAAACCCTTTGAGGGTTTTAATATACTGACCTAGTACCATCACCCTGACTTGGAATTTCTCACCCCCCAGACAATAACCCCAAAAATGTTCCACAGTGTAATAAAATACGGGAAAAGAGCCGGGTTAAATTAAAAAAGCCCATAAATATTTAGCAAACTTGGAACTACAAAAGTTTCAAATCAATAATGCAGAGCGTGTCCCTTGTTGAAAAAATTTGCAGAAGAATGTGCGGCAGAAATTCCGGATAGCTTAAGAGGAACATCTTTAAGAAAACATATAGCTACATATACTTCTCTCATCAATATTGAAGATGCAACAATCGATAGACTTGCTAATTTTATGGGACACCATAAAGATATACACAAAAATATTTATAGAGTGCCAATTCCACTTGCAGAGGTAACAACTGTATCTTAAATTTTATTGGCTGCTATGGGCGATGATTGTGTAGATGACGAGGACGATGAGGTTACAAATAAAATTGCATTTGAAACAAGCCATCGCGGAGATGGCGGATTGATGAAGAGGAAGAGAAAGAAAAAAGTACAAACTCAATTTCTTCAACAAAAAGCAAACGTAGTAGTAAGTATACAAAACACAATGAGTATCAAAAATCAATATATCCACAGTAACTACTTTTACTGAGGGAAATACGTATGTAGTTTTTAAACTGTCAAATAGTTTTTTCTTCATTCTAAATAAATATACTAATAACTATTTTAGTAACAACTTTTTTTTAGTAATAACTTAGATAGTAACAAGTTTTTAATAAGAATCGTAAACCTTGGTTTTTATTGAATGGCATTAACTTCGATTCGATCAAAACATTAAAATTTAAATCGATTTTTCAAAATCTTTTACTTTAATTTTTTTTTTTCAAAAAATAATTTTTATTTTAAGCATCTCCAACAAAAAGAATCAGATGGGCCCTAAGGAAAGAGATTCCAGGAAAGTATAAAGTTGGGGATATAAAATTGTTGGAAAAACATCCTAGTCTACTGCAGCGCTAAAGTGCTATTACTTAAAAGCACGACTCCTCAACAAATTAATACCTGGATTGACATCCAACGGCGATATAAATAAGATTCAGTTAGTCAATAAGCGAATAGCAATTATTACGCCTTATCATTTTTATTTAATTTATTCCAATTGCATTTAAAAATTTGTTAATTAGAAATTGTCCATAACAAATTGATGCGAGATCAAAAGAACTTCAACATAGAAAAAAGATTTATTTTAAATTTCAAAAGTAAGCCGTAATATATTTTGTCTTAAAAAAATGTTACACTTTGAGAATGAAACTACAACACCTACGAAAAAACTAGGTGCATAATTATAAAAGAAAGCTTTTCTTTTTCTTTTCATTTTTAGGCACTTAAACTATTATTAAGAACAACTGAAATTGGCCTGATCTGGAATCCAGAATTGCTGCCTGCAATGCCATAAATTTTAATATTATTAATTATTTGGATTTTCGTGGCTAAAGGTCCAATTAGTCTTGGCGGTTGAAGGTAAACGGTTGACGGTAGGCAATCAGCTGTTTGAGTTGGGGTTGCATTTTGTATGTGTCAGAGGGAGATAACTACAATTCGACGGTTGACGACGGTACACTTCTGTAGGTTGAATCAACCGTCAGTCGTCAAGAATAATTGGACCTTAATGGATAAAATATCTTTTGTTCTTTATAAATCCATAGTTGTTGTTGTTGTAACAACAATATATTTATTTTGAAGTCTTGTTCGTCTATGGGGGATCTGCTTCGATATCCATGTGAAGGAAACGCGCCATTTGAACTGGATGCGTCCACAGAGACCTGGGGGTCAGCTGAGTGGGCTTGGCCGGACAATTGAAGAGGTGCACTACATCATGTGGTCCCTGATGGCGGGACAGATGTCCGGAACGTTAGCATCAATTCGTGCCCAGTAAGAATTGATGCGGCTGCACCATCCAGATCTCAGCTGCGCCAGAACCACGCGCGTCTGCCGAGGTAGTACCTTCTCCTCAGGTGAAATCTCCGGGGATGTTCCCCTAGCACTACATTCACACGGTAGCTGGATACTGCTGCTGCGACATCAACGGCGTGAAAGTTGTTCAAACCTGCCTGATAGTTTCGATGATCTAAAGGTTCTATCTTATACCGCTGGACCTCTCTCTCTAGATCATGAAGATCGTGCCTGGGTGGAGGCATCCTGTTCAAGAGATGGTGGTTAGGATGACTGCTGCGAAAACACCCTAGCAGGTATTGCTAAGACAACAGGAAATTGTGTCTGCGCACGGTAAGGACCTTCGCCTCCTCATGTAGATGGTCCTCAGAGGACATAAGAAGACACCCTGTTGATGTTCTAAGGGCGGCATTCTGGCAAGTCTGAATTTTCTTCCACTGCGTCGTACTCACGTTCGCCGACCATACAGGTGCTGCGTAGTTTGCTACAGACCGACCTATCGCTTTGTAAGAGGTCAACAAGGTTTCTTTGTCGGCTCCCCAAGTACTGCCGGCAAGTGACTTGAGGGCCTTGTTCGTACTTTTGAGTCTATCGCAGATAGCTGTAGCATGTGCAGAGGATCTAAAAAGGCTGTCCAATGTGACCCAAGGATTTTGGGGTAGTTGGTGGTCGGGATGTTGACGTCATCGACTTTCGCATTGAGTGACAACCGCACCTCTGCGGTCCAAGCAGTAAACAGTGTGGCTGATGATTTGGAGGCGGATATTTTCATATTCCTCGCAGTGAAGAAACGTGCTAAGTCAATTAGGTAATAGTTGATTTTCTCGCAAATGTCATCCAATTTAGGTCCTGACTCCAGAATTGTGCAGTCGTCAGCGTACGACTCAATTTCAACGCCGTCTGGTGGTGCAGGAATTTTAGAGAGGTAGAGGTTACACAGAGCCGGGGATAAAACTTCACCCTGGGGAACTCCTTGTTTAACTCTACGGGGCTTCGACTTTCTGTCTCTAAATTCTACATATGACTGGTGCCCACACATATAGTTTACGACCCAACGTTTCAAACTGGGCGGAAGGGACGTTTCTTCAATCTCCTCGAACAGAGTGGCATGATTGACCGTGTCGAAGGCTTTTGTAAGGTCAAGAGCCACGATGACCGTCCTGTCATTAGGCATGTTCTGGTTAAGGCCGCGACTTATACGCGTGGTGATGGCGTGTAAAGCAGTTGTTGTGCTGTGCTGCTTGCGGAATCCATGCTGATGATCAGCACTAGGAAAGTGTTCGATCAGGCTGGGGAGGAGCAGTGCTTCAAGCGTCTTTGCTACTGGAGAAAGCAAGGAGATCGGCCTGTACGAATCTCCTTTACTTGCGTCTTTGCCTGGCTTCAGTAGCGGGACCACTCTGCCCATTTTCCAGGCATCGGGAACTTCGTGAGTGGCTAGCGACAGATTGAGCACTTTGGTCATGTACTCTACTCCCGGGGTATCCAAGTGCTTTAACATCAGCATTGAGATTCCGTCCGGACCCAGCGCCTTTGATGACATTGCGCTGCGGATGACATGGGCAACTTCGCCAACGGTAAATTGTGGTGGTGCCTCTTCGATTCGGAGAGCGCGGATACGACGCAATACTCTCCTTTTCGCCTTATCACTCTCTGGGTGCTCAATAAAAAGCCGGTTAAAATAACACGCGCACCGCTTCGGATCTGTCACTGTTCTATCACCGAACGTGACAGCTGTCCGATCATCCTTCCTTACAGGGTTAGAGAGTGATTTGACCGTTGTCCACAACTTACCAATTCCGGAACTCAAGTTGCACTGCCTAAAGTGGTCTAGGCATTTGTTCCGCTTATATTCGTTGACCAACATACTGATATCGGAGTTGAGATCCCTAATTCTCGTCTCGTCTGCGAGTCCCGCTGCCTCTGCTGGGAAGTTTGGTCGTACTTCGGGTATTCGACCAGCAGGGATATGACGAGCGGCTGCTGCGTTAATGATGGCCCGGAACTTTTTCTCGGCTACCCGAACGTCCGACGGAATAGCTAGATTATTAAAGGTACGAAGGTGAGAAACGTACGGCGTTCAGAGGTTATGAAATCGGGTGGTCTATTTATGGAGAGAATTATGGGAAGGTGGTCCGATCCTAGTGAGATGACGGGTTGCCAGGTGACGTCGTTGATCAGGCTAGTCGATGCCAAAGTGATGTCTGGCGAGCTATGGCAATCACCCATAATCCGCGTGGGGGCGTCCTCATTCACTGTGCAGAACGTAGAGCTATCAATTTGCCCTGCCAAAGCTATGCCCCTCTGGTCGTTGTCTAGGAGAGAATGCCACAGTTCGTGCTGAGCATTAAAGTCTCCTAGGACCAAGCGGGTATTGCCTTGTAGCAAATTGCTAATGTCTAGCAGATAACGCGGGGCACAGCTACCAACCGGCGGGATGTATACGTTGTACAGCTCTATTTCGGCAGTTCCAGACTTGACTGCTACGCCCATACATTCCATGTATGGGTCTCTAGAGTCAAGCTCAGGCGAAATAGGTCTGTACTGCACAGAATGGTGTAACAGGAAAGCAAGTCCCCCACCTCCACTTCTGGTGCGATCCTTACGTAGCACGTTGTATCCGTCACAACTGTGCAGGCTGCAGGTGGCATTCAGCTTAGTTTCTTGGATCGCGGCGACCATGATGTTTCTCTGATTTATAAATTCTATGACCTCACTGATTTTGTCGCGTAGGCCATTACAATTAAACTGCAAGATTGATGCACTGTCAGGAGTGGCAACAGCAATCTGTGGTGTAAGATGCTGTATGTGTTGATGCTGTTGCGAGGGCGACTGCGGGGGAGTCTCGTAGTTGGATGATGATGACGACGAAAATGCAGACGACGATGATAACACCAAATCCAGAGACCCACTGCTAACTTCGTTGATACAGCATGAGGCAACAAAGTCTGCTTCGCTATACTCCCTGATGTGGTTCAGACCTGAACAGCTCCTGAAGTGCACCCACTCCATGCAACGATTACACCTTACAGACGTAGCACGATGGTGTATTCGGTTCTGACAAACCGAGCAGATCCAAGGTCCGGGGTTTTGTTCGATCCCCGCTCGGATCAGTAGTATTCGGAGCAGGCATTCCGGGGAGTGCTTCGAATATGTTGACGCAATTTTCGATTCAAAATTGTTTTAATATTTGGTAGGGATTTTATTTATTGACATTACTTACTTTACTAGTGGGATAATTCTGAAAAATTTCTTATTATATATGCGTTAAAGATGGTATTTTGCGCAAAATATGCATAAAACCTTTAATATAAAAAAAGAAGAAGTTCGTTTGGGAAAATATGCACTTACCAATCAATGTCACTTAATTGCAAATATATAAACTCAAATTTACTTTTAGACGGACGGAAACACATATGCATTAGTAAGTATATAATTAAGATCTCTAATTGTTAATGTATATATGTCGCATGCAACGGTTTAAATGGGGCAGCTGTAGATGCCAAGGGTAGCCGAACTGAAGCAATCGCACGCTTTTTCACCGGCCTTATAGCTTGTTGGAAGGGGGGTTCGTTTTTAGCTTCAAAGCTACTAATGCTGCCTAGCTACACGGTATATAAAATAAACTGCGTGCGAGCGGAGAGCCGTAATAAAATATCACCATTAAAGTTAGAAAGATTAATGAATTTATGGGTTCATACGAATGCCAAATGTGTTGGGTTATATGACGTTTGTTTACCCTATGCCCGCCCATCTATGATCCCAATAATCATACCTAATTGTTATTGCACTTTGCGATCCGTAACACATCAAAATATTTAATCAAAAGGTCATGAATTCAAACACACTTGTATGTGGCCTAAGACCAAGTTATTTTTGGTTTATTTGACGAAAGATAAAAGTATAACGTAATAAAAACATATATATTAAAAGATTTTATGGAGTGTGATTACTTGGAAGATGATTATAACAATATTCAATTAAATTATCCATCATATAAGGTATTAGCATAGCTACTAGATAAGGTGAATTAATGCACAATCGTGGGCATTTATTAGCTCAAGTGTTGTTATTAACACAAGAAATTCTGGATGACTTTAAAATATTTTATAATGGATAACTTTTAAATTTACTTTCTACGAGCTAAGGGTACCAAACTGCAGAAACATTAACTTGCATATTTTGTTTCTTCTTTCACTAAATTCACGGCACAAACAAATTTTTGCAATATGGTCACCTTGCTTTAAAACTATCTGAATTCGAACTTTTTCGTTATGCATTATAAGTATTAATAAGTATAATGAAAAAAAAATGTTACAGAGACTTACATATGTACATACTTCGGTATGGAAAGTCGTTGCTGGTTCCTCGAAGAAAGATCTTTCCCAGAGTGCTACTTACTGTTCATTTTCCGTTCACTGTATTAGTTGTCTTCTCTGTAACTTAAGAGTAGCTGAAATTCTCTTAAAAATGTGTAAAAATATCTGTTGCTTACAAATAAAGTAGGAATGTTGAACAGCCGTTAGCAAAAGTCACAACGTCAAACTATCACATGTCTCTATCATGCGAGACTTTCCGTCAGCATGATTATGACAAACGAACTTGTAGTTATGCACGTGAGCATGTTAAATTAACTTGGTAGTTATTTAATTTGAGTTACTACTTTTTTCTTACATACAGACGTATGCAGAAACACATTGATTAATTTAAGAAACACCGGGCCGCAAAGATTATTTTCAGGAAATCTTGATGATATTCTTTTATAAATATTTTCAGGATCTTATGTTTCATCTGCATTACCCAGAGGCAACAATTTAAGACTTGTTCCTCATATTATAAGACGATCCAATGTTTAACTAATTCGACATTCAAATATATTCGACTAATTCGACATTCAAATATATTAATTCAGTAGTATTTTCCACACTACTGAATTCTCGGCAATGTTGCATTTTAATGGGTCAGCTTAATTCATTTCCGCACTTTTACCACGTTTTTTTTCTTTTTCTGCTGGATAATCGAATTATAACCTCTACTGGTGGTTTCACTCAGCTTCTGTCTTTTTTTAGTTAGGACGGACAACTCGATCCCTTTGACCCACTAACACACGGTTGCTTACATGGTAGTTCAATAACTGACCAAACAATGTTGTATGACATGTGAGTTTTGCTAGAGAGCAAATTTATTTTTCTTCTTTGATAAGTAACAGGAGAACGCAAATCAATGACAGCGATTACAATTAATGTTAGGTGCCAAATCTATGCGAAAAATGGTTTTTGTAGAGAGAATTTAATACAGATAATTGAGAAGTAGAAGTAACCATCAGTTGGAGTTGGCACCAGTGGGAAAATTTTGACAAACAGTGATATCCAGAATCTTAATATTGATATGGATATAAATATACGTTCCGTAAATAGCACTTACAGAAGGAAGAAACGTTTCCTTATTAGATCAATTTGCCTTTTTCTTTTTGGTTATTAAGACAACCTCGGATGAAATATCTTTAAATTTAAGTTTCACTTTAAATTCAAAAAGAAATGAGTTCAAAAAGTTGTGCTTTACCGCGGGTGTTACTGGTGACAAAATGCCCGAGATTTTAATTCTTGCCTCGGAAGAAACCTCGCAGACGCTTGCTAGTGTGCGTTTTTCCCTTTTTGTACACACATGAACAAGCAAATGGGTGGTAAACGGCAACACCCTGATAACCAGCCAGAAGTACATTTTGTTAGCTTCACATACAGATGGCGTTAAAATGTATTATGACTTTGATTTAAAAATAAACACAATATAAATAGTTTCAAGTTGAATACAAGCGCCATTACAATTCCCCCACGCCAAAATCTGACTTGGGCCAAGTTCGAGGCCAAGGCTGATACCGCTTGCTAGCAACTTTCAAGAATCTATTGGCGGATATCTTTGGCATGATACGTGCCGATTAAAACGCCTTGGAGGTCTTCCAATTCATAATATGAATTTCCTAGATTCCTTCGCACGCGTGCTTTTAAGAATGTTGGGGCTAATTTGGCGTTATAGCCTTTTTCGAAGTTACTCTGTTTACAGTTCCTTCTAAATACTTCTTGTCCTATCTCATAGCTCACGTCTCTGCTTCTTAGATTGTAATTCCTCGCATTTCTTTAAAATTGTTTACTCATGAGCTTAACTGCTTTTTTTCTCCGCTATTTGCAGTGAGTCATTGTCAAACCGTACTGTCCTCTAACATTTCAAGTTGACGCAAAAGTGGATAAGTGGAAGCGTTAGTATTCATGTGCTGACCAAACGCTAAGTAATACGGTGTGGTTCTAATGGCCGAGTGAAGACTAGAACGCAGTAAGCAGACATGCTACTTAAAAGTTCATCCCAGTTTCTTTGATCTGTTTTCACATACGACTTTATTGCTGCTAAGACAGACCTGTTAACTCTCTCTCTGAGGCGTTTGCTTGAGGAGATTGAATGGCTGTGTATACGTGGATAACACGATATCGGGAAAAAAATCTGAACTGATGACATCGGAATTGTGAACCATTATCTGAGACAACTACTTCTGGAACTCCGAAAACATGGAACAAATCTTTCTCCATATAGTTTACTATAATATCTGCTGTAAACTTCTTGACTGCATGTAGAAACGGAAACATAAAAAGTGGCCTAGGGTAATAAATATTCCAACGTTACCTGAACGGGATCTAGGATAAGGTCCAAGAAAGTCAACATACAATTTTTGGAAAAACCTCTGAGAACCAGCGGTATTTCCCATGGGGGCCTGAATACATGGTTTGGATGTTTTGCCGATTTAGAGATTTCGCAGTTATTAACGTAGGTTTTGACGTCGCTAACTAAATTGGGCCAATAGTAAAATTGTCGAATACTGTGCAAGGTTTTATTTATACCCCCGTGCGAGGATAGTGGGCCGTCGTGCGCATTCTTTAAAACTTCTGGTACCTTGCTGGTCGGAATCCATAGCTTCCATGCTAAATCATCTTTCACTTGTTCACCTGTCTAATGCTGAGTCCGTCGGTACCAGTATACATCCATAATCCTTAAGTCAGGCATTTTGTCCATGGTCCTCCCAATTGTGTCCAAAAGTTGTCTATATTCGTCCGATTGAAAATGTGTAGAGTTCAGATCAACGAAAACCCCACTGTTATTATCAACATCGGAAACACTTTGAACACCTAGATCGGACAAGTCGTCAGTATTGGCCCTAGAAAGAGTATCAGGGACAATGTTCAAGCTACCCCTCCGATGCTATATTATACCCTGCAGCTTTAAAGCCCATCGTGCTAATCTTGAGCTAAGGTCTGTTTGAGACATGAGCCATTTCAACGACGCATGGTCAGTGATGACAGTGAACTCATGTCCCTCAACATAAGGTCTAAATTTATTAATGCTTAACAAAGCTGCTAAACATTCTTGTTCGGTCACGGTATAGTTACGTTGGGCTTGGTTGAGCTTCTTTGACATAAATAGGATAGGAACCTCTTCACCCTCCGCATCTTTCTGAACCAATACTCCTCCTATAATAGTTTTGCTTGCATCGCAGTGTATGTAAGACGGCTGCGAGAAATCTGGACTGTGCAAAACAGGAGCGGTGCACAAATGGGACTTCAAAACCTCAAAACCTTCTTCAGCTTTATCGGTCCATACAAATTTTCGATTTATTTTAAGCATATCAGTCAAAGGTGTGGTAATAGAAGCATAATCCCTGATAAACTTCCGGTACCATCCCGTCATTCCCTAAAATCGTCGGATTTGTTTCACGGATCGCGGTAAAGGATAATCTGTGATAGCGGACACTTTTTCGGGATCCGTTCGAATCACCCCGTTACCAACCAGATGACCTAAATACCTAACTTCAGGGATACAGAAATGGCTTTTCTCTACGTTTATTGTCAATCCTAAATCACGGATTTTCTGTGCAACACATCTTAATACCTCAATATGACCTTCAAATTTGTCAGAAATGATCAACAGATCATGAAGATATACAAACACTTCTGCCGGTGGAATGACCCTATCATTAACCGGGACATAGCCTGTGGGGCTTTGCATAGCCCAAATGGCATTACCGTGAACTGATACAACTGCCTCCCTGGTACAGTAAATGCTGTCTTTTCCTTAGATCCCTTATTTAATGGAATCTGCCAAAAGGCACCCTTGAGGTCCAAGCTGGTTATGAATTCGGCTTTTGGGAGCCTACTCAAAATACCATTAATGTGAGGCAATGGGTATGCATCCCCTATTGTGACCGAATTCAGCTTTCTGCTGTCCAAACATATCGTATTTATTTGCTTGATTCCTCTATGACCCCTTAAGTTATCATCCTATCTAATTCAATACACAGGAGAAACTGGAAAATGCTTTTGTTTTATTGGCTTTGCACCTTCGGTGTCGACAGAATGGTGAAGCAAATTTGTTCTACCTAAGCCTTCCTTGGCAAAAGATGGAAACAAGTTCACCACCTGATTAAGCTCTTGTTTTTGAACATCTGAAAGAAGAATTTGATTCTATAATGAATCTACACTAAGTATTCCGCAATCACTTTCCGAAAGACTAAAACAGAACGGAAGTAGTTCACA
This sequence comes from Hydrotaea diabolus, assembly GCA_963513945.1. Taxonomy (NCBI): domain Eukaryota; kingdom Metazoa; phylum Arthropoda; class Insecta; order Diptera; family Muscidae; genus Hydrotaea; species Hydrotaea diabolus. The sequence continues at coordinate 2,724,906 of OY740721.1, forward strand.
CACTTGCTAGAAGTCAATTTCTAAAAACAAATCTTTGTCCAGACTAAGTATGAATAAAATTGTTATTGGTTTGTCTTTACATCTGAAGGTAATGGTTGTTTCTACAAAAACAACAACCTTTTGGCCCTGTTTTTTATACGAAAGGCCAGAAAGTAAATAATCATCAGCAGCTTTAGAACCCATACAACTGACAGAAGCTCCGGTATCAAGACGTCCTAGAATCTTTCTCCCAAAGAGAGTAACTTCGGTATACGGTCGGATGTCATTTGGTTTACCAAATACTGAGCAGATGAATTTCTTGTTATAACTCCTAACCTTTTTCCAGAAGCTATTCATACGCTGTGATGAACGTGACGGCTTATTATCTTTATTAAAAATTCTGCTCCGTGCTTCCTTATATTCTTTAAGTCGGACGTGGAATGGTTTGAATATTTTATATTGGTTGATTTCTCCATTATACTCAGATTCAGTGGCGGTAATTGCCGATTGGTGGCAATTGCTGTTAAATCCAGTTAGTCTTTCGTTGTCAAGTAGTTTAATATCTGGTCTCTTTAAAATTACAAAACCGACTCCGTAATAATATTGTTCTCTCTAATAGGCAATCTTGATAACGATGACCAGCGTTTTTGCAGTTCTAGCACAAAAAAGAAATCGCTGAAATTTCCTCCCGCTTGCTACCCGCTGAGTCCAAATCAGTTTCAATCACCTCATTGTCAATTTCGGATATTCGTTTTTGAATCGAAAGTGGCTTTGAGAAGGTGCCTCCATGTTTCCGGGGTATATCCTGAAGGAACGATTCTCGACGCTAGCATATAGTCCTCAACTGCTGTACGGATTCTATTTGCAAATTTAAAATTGCATGCTGTATTTCGGGGGGGGGGATGTTTCTCCTTAAAATTTCCACTAACGTGTCATCAGGAAGTGTTTTGGAAAGCCTATCTGTAAGTGCTATTATTACTTCATAAGAGTTATCAAATGTCTAATTCGGTATTTGTTTCCGGTCTCTAATTAGTTCTCTTATGTCGACGTCTGTCCTGTAGTCCTTATATGTCTGTCTCATGGCTGCACATAAACATGTCCAAGTGATAGTATTAACCGATTGATGATAACGCAAAAACCAATCATTTGCCTTGCCGTCAAACAAAGAACTAGCATTACGGCAAAGGAAGTTGTAATTTCCCTACAAAGTTTGCATGGTAAGAGCTTCTACTCTGTAAATAAAATTTTCAACAGACAAGGTACTGGGACCCCCCTTGAACTTAAGCTTCCAATTCGAAATTATTTGCAGAACTTTGCCTGGACAACCAATGAGATCTGATGAAGAAAGATTAGAAGTAATCAGACTATTTAAGGCGCAAGATTTTACTCTACGGTCACCATTATTGGTTGAAATACCAAACATGTCACGGAAAGTTTGTTGCTCTGCCACTGGTAGGTTTGCATTCTAGGAGGCGGAGAACTGTTTATTTGCGGCTAAGCATTGGGCCGAGAGCCTACAGAATTATTTATATTTAGCATTGCAGCCATTTTGGCTTCCATTAACTGGGACATTTGGGCGCTAAAAGTGGAAAGCAATTGTGCCTGCTGTGATGCTACTATTTTCGTAATCATATTGTGAAGATTATCGGGCGGATCATTTGACAGATTTAAACTACTATCCTGAACGTTGATGTCGGCTTTAGCTGCGTTGGAGGTATTTGCCTGACGAACAGAAGGTTAATGGTGTTTGAGGTTCCGTCGATATTTTAGCGTTACATACGAGGCAGTATGGCCTGGTTTTAACAAACTTCATGAAACATGTTTTATGAAAAATATGCCCGCAATAATTCTGATGATAGGGACTGTTGCCCGTAATAACAGTGGCACGTGCATTGCAAGCAAACTGTTTTTCTTGTGCCACAGCTTCTGCAATGTTCTCATTACTGTGTCCCAATGGCATGGTTTTCCAAATTTTCTTTAAAAATGCACAATGTAAGATGAAAAACGAATTTAAAATGTTCTACCTCTTAAAGAGATTTATGTCTAGCCGAAAAAAAGTGTATTCCTAAGTATTGCAAAAGAAAGGTGTACCTGTGTGCAAATATTGTAGTTTATCTCAAGATAGTGGCAAATTCCCATCAGCGGACATAAGATATATTAGTTGGGAAAAATCCTTTATCCAAGATAATCAAAGATAAAACCACCAGCAAGGAGAAGCGTATAAATTGATGGTGCTAAGATATTACTATTTTTTTTTAAGATAAAACTAATGTCTAGGTAAATAAAAAAAATTTTGTAGTTACTTATAATATATCGTAAGTCAATATAATTATACATAAATACTAGTATTTCTATTTGCTTTGACGACTTGAAAAAATATGGAAAAAACATTTTTTTCTTCTTCAGAAATAACAACCAAAATAAGTCTGTTTGTTTTCAATTGCTATTGACTAAGCCTGCTGATTAAAACAATTGGACAAACGAATCAAGGCAATATTCAAGTAATGCGGAAAAAAGATGGTAGAACTATATGGTATAGAAACCCATAGGTCTATATTTTCAAGTATAGTAAGAGAACAAAATCATCTATTAATTTCAAATTGTGGTCAGATTTAGCTTTTTTATATTTTCAAGTATAGTAAAGGAACAAAATCATCTATTAATTTCAAATTGTGGTCAGATTTAGCTTTTGATATCCAAATGCTGAGTTCCAAACAACTTAAGAACTTAACTTCATGAATTTGTGAAGAGAATAATAAAATTATAGATACTTCAAACACTCAGGATGAAAGGGAATAATGTAACAATCTTGATCCCAACATATTCCATAAGCACTTAAAATACCCCAAAGAAATTTATGAAAAAGAGTGAAGATAAGAAAATTAACGTGAAAATCATGAAGCCGAACTACCAGATTTGAGTTCCTACTAAAAGTAATAACCAAATATATTACATGACAAAAAGGTTTTGGCATGTTCGGGCACGTTGGGCGCCATTTATATACTCTAGCATGCAACGGTTTAAATAGGGCAGATGCTAAGGGTAGCCGAACTGAAACAATCTCACGCTTTTTCACCGGCCTTATAGCTGTCGGAAGGGAGTTCATTTTTAGCTTCAAAGCTACTAATGCTGCCTAGCTACATGGTATATAAAATAAAATGCGTGCGAGCGGGGAGTCGTAATAAAATATCACCATTAAAGATAGCAAGATTGAATTGAGTATTTAGAGGTTGATACGAATGCCAAAGGTGTTGGGTAATCTGACGTTTGTTTACCCTTGTGCCCGCCCATCCATGATCGCAATAATCATACCTAATTATTATTGCACTTTGTGATCCCTAACACATGCAGCAGAATATTTAATCAAAAGGTCAAGAATTCAAACAGACATGTATGTGGCCTAAGCCCAAGTCATTTTCGGTTTATTTGACGAAAGATAAAAGTATAACATAATAAAAAAATATATTAAAAGATATTATGGAGCGTGATTACTTGGAAGATGATTATTACAAACTTTAATTAAAATATCCTTTAAATAAGATATTAGCATAGCTACAAGATAAGGTATATTAATGCACAATCGTGGGCATTAATAAGCTCATGTGTTGTTATTAACACAAGAAATTCTGGATTACTTTAAAATATTTTATAATGGATAACTTTTAAATTTACTTTCTACGAGCTAAGGATACCAAACTGCAGAAACATTAACTTGCATAAATTTTTGCAATATGGTCACCTTGCTTTAAAACTATCTGAATTCGAACTTTTTCGTTATACATTATAAGTATTAATAAGTATAATGAAAAAAAAATTACAGAGACTTACATATGTACATTAGGGTGGAGTGAAATTCAAAAAAAAGTTAACCTCGGAAAGAGATGTAGTCTGAGTCCTAAAGAGGGGAAAAAAAAAGAAAAAAATTTAAAAAAATTTTTAGGTGTCGCGCCACTCCCTAGAAATTTGGAAATTATCGCTATTTTGGTGTTGATTTTAGAAAAATCCTAAAAATTAACGACTTAACTTATTCGAAATTTAAAAGTTTGAGCTTGTTCAGTGCCCAAACAAAAGTATTTGAGGCAAATGAGAGGATAATCGACTAATATTTGTAGCTTTGGTGGCGATTTCATTGTTCAGTCAATTTTCTGAAGAAGGGACGATTTGGCTTATTTTACTTTTTGAAATTTTTGAACAATGAGAAATTTTTTTTTAAATTTTTTCATGCCCTTATTTCATTGTTTACGCTATTGCAAACATTTATTGACATAAAACTTTAAAATCGGTTCAGGGGTTAGGAAAATTCACGCCTTCAAACATGTGTATTTGTTTATTTTGCCGCGACCCCTAAAAATTTTTTTAAATTTTTTTCTTTATTCTTCCCCTCTTTAGGACCCCAGATTACATATCTTTCCGAGGTTAACTTTTTCAAATTAAAAAAAAAGCATGTTTTCACTCCACCCTAATGTACATACTACGGTATGGAAAGTCGTTGCTGGTTCCTCGAAGAAAGATCTTTCCCAGAGTGCTACTTACTGTTCATTTTCCGTTCACTGTATTAGTTGTCTTCTCTGTAACTTAAGAGTAGCTGAAATTCTCTTAAAAATGTGTAAAAATATCTGTTGCTTACAAATAAAGTAAGAATGTTGAACAGCCGTTAGCAAAAGTCACAACCTCAAACTATCACATGTCTCTATCATGCGAGACTTTCCGTCAGCATGATTATGACAAACGAACTTGTAGTTATGCACGTGAGCATGTTAAATTAACTTGGTAGTTATTTAATTTGAGTTGCTACTTTTTTCTTACATACAGACGTATGCAGAAACACATTGATTAATTTAAGAAACACCGGGCCGCAAAGATTATTTTCAGGAAATCTTGATGATATTCTTTTATAAATATTTTCAGGATCTTATGTTTCATCTGTTTTAACAACAGACAACAATTTAAGACTTGTTCCTCATATTATAAGCCGATCCAATGATTAACTAAGTCGACATTCAAATTTATTATATTGGTACTAGTACGTATTTTCCACACTACTGAATTCTCGGCAATTCCGCACTTTTACCACGTTTTTTTTCCTTTTCTGCTGGGGAATCAAATTATAACCTCTACTGGTGGTTTTACTCAGCTTCTGTCTTTCTTTAGTTGGAACGGAAAACTCCACCACTCTGACCCACTAACACACGGTTGCTTACAAGGTAGTTCAATAACTGACCAAACAATCGTGTATGACATGTGAGTTTTGCTTTAGTTACTAAGACAACCTCGGATGAAATATCTTTAAATTTAAGTTGCACTTTAAATTCAAAAAGAAAGTAGTTAAAGAAGATGTTGTGCTATACCGTGGGTGTTACTGGTGACAAAATGGCCGAGATTTTAATTATTGCCAACATATGGTCTAAATGTCTTAATGCTTGACAAAGCTGCTACATATTCCTGTTCGGTCACGGAATAGTTACGTTGGGCTTAGTTGACATAAAGACGATAGGAACCTCTTCACCCTACGCATCTTTCTGAACTTATACACCTCCTATAATAGTTTTGCTTGCATCGCAGTGTATGTAAAACGGCTGTGAGAAATTTGGACGGTGAAAAACAGGAGCGGTGCACAAATGGGACTTCAAAGCCTCAAAAGCTTCTTGAGCTTTATCGGTCCATACACATTTTCGGTTTATTTTAAGCATAGCAGTCAAAGGTGTGGTAATAGAAGCATAATCCCTGATAAACTTCCGGTACCATCCGGTCATTCCTAAAAATCGTCGGATTTGTTTCACGGATCGCGGTAAAGGAAAATCTGTAATAGCGGACACTTTTCGGAATCCCTTCGAATCACCCTGTTACCAACCAGATGACCTAAATACCTAACTTCAGGGACACAGAAATGGCTTTTCTCTACGCATATTGTCAATCCTAAATCACGGATTTTCTGTGCAACACATCTTAATACCTTAATATACCCTTCAAATGTGTCAGAAATGATCAACACATCTGTCCTGAGAGCCGGTGGAATGACCATATCCATAAACCCGGACATAGTCTGTGGGGCGTTGCATAGCCCAAATGGCATTACCGTGAACTGATACAACGGCCTCCCTGGTACAAAAAATGCTGTCTTCTCTTTAGATCCCTTATCTAATGGAATCTGCCAAAAGGCATCCTTGAGGTCCAAGCTGGTTATGAATTCGGCTTTTAGGAGCCTACTCAAAATACCATCAATATGAGGCAATGGGTCTGCTGTCCAAGCATATCCTATTTATTTACTTGATTCCTCTATGACTCCTAAAGCTTCTTATCCTATCTAATTCATCATATAGGAGATTCTCAACAGCTTGAGAAACTGGGAAATGCCTTTGTTTTCTTGGCTTTGCACCTTCGGTGTCGATAGAATGGTAAAGCAAATTTGTTCTACCTAAGCCTTTCTTGGCAAAAGATGGAAACAAGTTCACCACCTGATTGAGCCGTTGCTTTTGAACATTTGAAAGAAGAATTTGATTCGATAATGATTCTACACTACACTGTCCGAAATCACTGTCGGAAAGATTCAAACAGGACGGAAGTAGTTTAAACACTTGCCAGAAGTTAATTCCTAAAAACAAAGCTTTGTCCAGACTACGTATGAAGAAAATTGTTATTGATTTGTCTTTACCTTTGAAGGTAATGTTTGTTTCTATAAAACCAACAACCTTTTGGCTCTTACCATCGGCTGTTAACTGACGATCTAAGTTTTTATAAGGAAGTCCAGAAAGTAAATAATCATCAGCAGCTTTAGAACCCACACAGCTGACAGAAGCTCCGGTATCAAGAAGTCCTAGAATCTTTCTCCAAAAGAGAGTAACGTCGGTATACGGTCGGATGTCATTTGGGTTACTAAATACTAAGCAGATGAATTTCTTGTATTCAACTTGAAACTATTTATATTGTGTTTAATTTTAAATCAAAGTCATAATACATTTAAACGCCATCTGTATGTGAAGCTAACAAAATATACTTCTGGCTAGTTATCAGGGAGTTGACGTTTACCACCCGTGATTTGTTTATGTGTGTACAAAAAGGAAACCACGCACAGTAGCAAGCGTCTGCGAAGTTTCTTCCGCGGTAAGAATTAAAATCTCGGCCATTTTGTCACCAGTAATACCCACGGTAAAGCACAACTTTTTCTTTAAATCATTTCTTTTTGAATTATTAGTAAACTTAAATTTAAAGATATTTCATCCGAGGTTGCCTTAGTAACCAAAAAGAAAAAGGTTCGTTGATCTAATACGGAAAAGTTTCTTCCTTCTGTAAGTGCTATTTACGGAACGTATATTTATATCCACATCAATATTAAGATTCTGGATATCCATCACTGTTTGTCAAAATTTTCCTGCTGGTGTCAACTCCAACCGAGGGTAACTTCTATTTCTCAATTATCTGTATTAAATTCTCTCTACAAAAACCATTTTTTTGAATAGATTTGGCACCTAACACTAATTGTCATCGCTGCCATTGGTATGTGTTCTGCCTGTTACTTATCAAAGAAGTAAAATAAATTTGCTCTCTAACAAAACTCACATGTCATACAACATTGTTTGGTCAGTTATTGAACTACCGTGTGTTAGTAGGTCAAAATGGTGGAGTTTTCCGTCCTAACTAAAGAAAGACAGAAGCTGAGTGAAACCACCAGTTGAGGTTATAATTCGATTATCCAGCAGAAAAAGAAAAAAAACGTGTTAAAAGTGCGGAATTGAATTAAGCTGATCCATTAAAGTGCAACATTGCCGAGAATTCAGTAGTGTGGAAAATACATACTCGTACCAATATAATAAGTTTGAATGTCGACTTAGTTAAACATTGGATCTTCTTATAATATGAGGAACAAGTCTTAAATTGTTGCCTCTGGGTAATACAGATGAAACATAAGGTCCTGAAAATTATTATAAAAGAATATCATCAAGATTTCCTGAAAATAATCTTTGCGGCCCTGTGTTTCTTAAATTAATCAATGTGTATCTGCAGAAGTCGGTATGTCAGAAAAAACTCGCAACTCAAATTACACACTGATTCATATAACTGCCAAGTTAAATTAACATACTCACGTGCATAACTACAAGTTCGTTTGTCATAATCATGCTGACGTAAAGTCTCGCATGATAGAGACTTGTGATGGTTTGAGGTTGTGATCTTTGCTAACGGCTGTTCAACATTCTCACTTTATTTGTAAGCAACATATATATTTAAACATTTTTAAGAGAATTTTAGCTACTCTTAAGTTACAGACAGACAACTAATGCAGTGAACGGAAAATCAACAGTAAGTAGCACTCTGGGAAAGATCTTTCTTCGAGGAGCCAGCAACGACTTTACATACCTAAGTATGTACATTAGGGATACAACTTTTTAACAATTTTTTAAAATATCAAAATTGGCATAGCACAGTCCAATAGAGCATAAAAAACTATAAGGGAACGTATATTTATTTTTTCGCTAAGGTCAAAAAAGTTCACGCACCAACCGCGATGAAGTTTTGAAAAATTTTAATTTTCTTTTTGGTTAAGAAAACTTAATAATATGTTTATTTAAAATAAAAAAAAACTTAAGTATGAAATTGCATTAATATTGATAATTGACCAATGAGCCTAGGAGATCCAAATCCCCACTTAACGAAGTTTTGTTATTAATTCGTTAAGTTGCTATTGGCCAATAAGAATTGAGCTTTTAAATTCTATGCAAGCTAGCTTTAACTTACAGCTGTTTAGAAAAACCAATTGGTGCGTGAACTTTTTCCAGAAAAATTACAAAAGATTATGATTTTCGTGGTTACTAGGACATGGTTGACCTCATGGTACTATGCCAAAAAATTGGTTGTATCCCTAATGTACATATGTATCTGTAACAATTTTTTTCTCGTTCCACTTATTAATACTTATAATGCGTAAGGAAAAATTCAGATAGTTTTAGAGCAAGGTGACCATATTGCAAAAATTTGTTTGTGCTGTGAATTTGGTGAAAGAAGAAACAATATATGCAAGTTATTGTTTCTGAAGTCTGGTACCCTTAGCTCGTAGAAAGTAAACTTAAAAGTTATCCACTATAAAATATTTCAAAGTCATTCAGAATTTCTTGTGTTAATAACACACATGAGCTAATTAATGCCCACGATTGTGCATTAATTCACCTTATCTAATAGCTATGCAAATACCTCATTTGATGGATAATATAATTGAATTTTGTAATAATCATCTTCCTAGTAATCACGCTCCATAATATCTTTTAACATGTATTTTTTTTATTATGTTATACTTTTATCTTTCGTCAAATAAACCGAAAATGACTTGGGTTTAGGCCACATACAAGTCTGTTTGAATGCATGACCTTTTGATTAAATATTCTGCTGTATGTGTAAGGGATCGCAAAGTGCAATAACAATTAGGTATGAATATTGCGATCATGGGTGGGCGGGCATAAGGGTAAACAAACGTCAGATTACTCAATACATTTGGCATTCGTATCAACCTCTAAATTCTCAATTCGATCTTTCTATCTTTAATGGTGATATTTTATTACGACTCTCCGCTCGCACGCATTTAATTTTATATACCGTGTAGCTAGGCAGCATTAGAAGCTTTGAAGCTAAAAATGAACCCCTTCCGACGAGCTATAAGGCCGGTGAAAAAGCGTGCGATTGCTTCAGCTCGGCTACCCTTATCATCTACATCTGCCCAATTTAAACCGTTGCATACAACAATATATGAATGGCGCCCATTAGCTGGGACATTTGGGCGGTAAAAGTGGCAAGCAATTGTGCCTGCTGTGATGCTGTTATTTTCGTAATCATATTGTGAAGATTATCGGGTGGATCATTTGACAGATTTAAACTACTATCCTGAACGTTGATGTCGGCTTCAGCTGTGATGGAGGTATTCGCCTGACCAACAGAAGGTTGCACAGATTGTACAGTTGCAGCTGCCTTACTCTGTGGCCTAGTATTCACACCGGAAGTTAAGGGTGTTTGAAGTTCCGTCGATATTTTTGCGTTACATACGAGGAAGTATGGCCTGGTTTTAAGAAACTTCATCAAACATGTTTTATGAAAACTATGCCCGCAATAATTCTGATGATAGGGACTGTTAATAACAGTGGCACATGAATCGCAAGCAAACTGTTTTTCTTGTGCCAAAGCTTCTACAGTGATCTCATTACTGTGTCCCAATGGCATGGTTTCCCAAATTTTCTTTAAAAATGCACAATGTAAGATGAAAAACGAGTTTAAAATGTTCTACCTCTTAAAGAGATTTATGTCTAGCCGAAAAAAAGTGTATGCCTAAGTATTGCAAAAGAAAGGTGTACCTGTGTGCAAATATTGTAGTTTATCTCAAGATAGTGGCAAATTCCCATCAGCGGACATAAGATATATTAGTTGGGAAAACTCCTTTATCCACTTGGGTATGTGAGAACTCAAAGATAAAACAACCAGCAAGGAGAAGCGTATAAATGGATGGTGCTAAGATATTACTATTTTCCTTTTCTTTTAGAAATTACCAATGTCTATGTAAATAAAGCAAATTTTTGTAGTTACTTATAATACTTCGTAATTCAATATAATTATATATAAATACTAGTATTTCTATTCGCTTAAAAAAATGGAACAAAAAAAATTATTTTCTTCATCAGAAATAACAACAAAAATAAGTATGTTTGATTTCAATTGCTATTAACTAAGCCTGTTGCCTAAAACAAGTGGACAAACGAATCAAGGAATAAGGTAAGTAATGCGGAAAAAAAGAAAGATGGTAGAACTATGTGGTATAAAAAACACGCAGGTCTATATTTCAAGTAAAGTAAGAGAACAAAATCATCTATTAAAATCAAATTGTGGTCAGATTTAGCTTTTGCTAACCAAATGCTGAGTTCCAAACAACTTGAGAACTAAACTTCATGAATTTGTAAAAGAATAATTAAATTATAGATACTTCAAACACTCAGGATGTAAGGGAATGATGTAACAATCTTGATCCCAACATATTCCATAAACACTTAAAATACCCCAAAGAAATTTATGAAAAAGAGTGTAGATATGAAAATTAACGTGACATGTTTGGTATTTCAACCAATAATGGTGGCATTAGAGTAAACTCCGGCGCCTTAATTTTTTTTTTTTAAGCTTTATTTGAATTATTGAATCTGCTCCAATGGAGCCTAACAATAAGTATACGAATCTTAAGTATAATTCAATAATGAAGCCTAGTATGGATTTCTTGTAAAGTGGATCTCTGCTAATTGGCAGGAATTTTAATTAATTTGGTCAAAATAGTATATAACTGGTATGGATCACATGTCTGAGAATTTTAAACCTGGTTTGGCTTAAACCTCGTGATAAAGGTCCAGAGGACCCTTACAGTCATTTACAAAGTGTTCGCGATATTATGTAGAGTGAATAACTCTAGTTATGTAAGTATAACGGATAACTCTAGAATAGCAGAGTGGACGACGTAATTTGGGTTTTGTAGGTTTTTCGCGTTGACTGTTTTAAGGATCACGTATGAGAGCATCTAAGCCACGTGACGTAGAATAAAGGATTCTACACAGTCTTTTTTGAGTGTTTGTCCGCGATTAATATTGACTGTTTTAAAGATCACGTATAAGAGCGTTTAAGCCACGTGACGTAGAAAAAAGGATTCTACACAGTCTTTCGGGCGCGTGTGTTCGCGATTAGTGTTACGGATGAAGATTAGAAAACACGGCGTTCGTTTCTCCGAAGTCTTAAAGAGCTGGGACTGCACAATAATTGTCTAGCAAGTATGTTATCATGACGTTCGAGCTTCTCGTTGTGCTTTATATTGATTTTTTGAATTGCCTCTTTAACGAGAGGTATTTTCAAGTCTCGGTGGATATTTTCATTCCTCATATACCAAGGGGCACCGGTAATAAGCCGCAATGTCTTCGATTGGACTCTTTGGATTTTGTCGAGATTGCTCGAGCTTGCTTTGCCCCATAGCTGGGCACCGTATAACCAGATAGGTTTGATTGCACTGTTGTATAGCAGGACCTTATATTCAAGGCTTAGTTTTGAGTTCGCGTTTAGGAGCCAGTGAAGTTGATGGACCTTAAGTTTCAGTTGAGTTTTCTTGGCTTCGATATGACTTCGGCGATCCAGGTGAGTCGGCGATCCAGGTGGATTCCAAGGTATGAAACATGATCAGATTGAGAAAAAGGGATATTGTTTAATTTCAATGTCGGACAAGTGCTAAAATTCAGTGTGAAAGTTACCTGTGTGCATTTAGCCTCATTGACTTTTATTCTCCAGTCAGAGAGCCAAGATTCTACTCGTCTGAGATGTACACCTAGATTCATAGATGCAATATCCTGCTTTTTATGTGTGGCCATTATAGCGGTATCATCGGCAAAAGTGGATGTTAGCACGTTTGGGCTGGTAGGAATATCTGCGGTAAACAGAATGTAAAGGATAGGCCCCATGACGCTTCCCTGGGGAACACCTGCTAGTATTTCGCGGCCATCGGTGACGTGTTGTCCACATTTGACTCTAAATCTGCGGTTTTCTAAGTAAGACTCAAGAATTCGATGCGTATTTGCCGGTAAGTATTTGCAAATTTTGTAGGTCAAGCCAAAGTGCCAGACTTTGTCAAATGCTTGAGCAACATCCAGGAATACGGCGAAGCAATATTCTCGCCGTTCAAATGATTTTCAATTGCTTGGGTCAGACGGTTTACTTGTTTGATAGTGCTGTGACCTTCGCGGAATCCAAACTGATGGTCTGGTATTATGTTATTTGACACAAGGAACGGTTTTATATTCGATAAAAGAACTTTTTCAAATAGTTTGGATAAGCAGGGAAGCAAACTGATCGCCCTGTATAAGGAAGGTATTGAGTTGTCCTTTCCTGGCTTTAAAATCATTTGAATCAAAAAATTTTTTCACACTTTAGGAAAGTAACCATGTCTCTAAATAGAGTTAAATAATTTTGCCAGAAACTTCACAGCAACTTTACCTGGATTCACGGTTTCTTTAATGGCATTCAGAACTTCATTTGCGTTAGTAAATAATGGAATTACGGCAGACATTTTATCATCAGGTGGAAGAAAGTCGCTACTTGCAGGTTTTGGGCTCAGGTATTTGGGCGAAATACCTGGGACAGATGGTTTGCAAAAAATTGGCTTTTTCCTCTTCTGATATTGCCCACTTGCATGCTGTCTACTGTATTCATTTCTAAGTGCGCTTTGCAACCTTTTAGTAGCTTCATTCAGTCTTAGTCGGACCGCTGGTGACCTATTTCGCTGCCATTCGCGACGGAACCTCCTTTTTTCACTTACAAGGTGCTCTATTTCCCGGTTAGTGTAAGTATTCAAACTATTTGTCGCTTTTATTTGTCTGTGTGTAGCGTGAATGGCCGCCTGTTCCAGGATCACGTTTAAGTTGGATACGTTGTTATCGATCTCTTCGCGTTAGAAATTAGATGATTTGAATCTAAATGACTGCTAATGTACTTCCTGTATTTTAACCAGTTAGTTGTGTATGAAGTAAGCCTTAGTGGGTCATCTACAAGTACTGTCTTCCCGTGAAGAAGAAATATAACTGGCGAGTGGTCTGACGATAAGTCAGTACAGGTACTAGCAGATAAGTTAGATTTACTAACTCCTCTTATTATACCGAAGTCTATCAAGTCAGGCTTTTGTGTTAATATCAGAAGGCCAATATGTAGGTTGACTGGGAGATATAAAGTCCAATTTATTTTGACGTCGCATTAGACATTTATACAGCTGGTTTCCCCTAGGGTTTGCTAAACGGGATCCCCAGTGCGTATGTTTGGCATTGTAGTCACCAGCAGCAATAAAGTTGTGTCCGAGACCATTGAAGAAGTTCATAAGTATATCTTCTGATATCGCGAACCGCGGGGGGAAATATATTGCTGAAATGGTAAGAAAACTACCTTGAATCTGGATACGAATTGTTGTCGCTTGAAGGTAGTTTTGTGAGACTCCTTCAGCGACTTCATGTTTCATTCGTTTACGTATTAGGATACCAGTGCCCCCATGAGCCTTACCGTCGGGGTGGTGAGTACCATAAAATCTAAAATTAGGTATCTGAAAATTGTATTTGTCTGTGAGATGAGTTTCTGATAGTAGCATTATATCAATATTCTGCCGATCTAGGTACTCGGTCAGTTCGTGTTTATGTTGGTTCACACCGTTTGCGTTCCATGTACATATCTTAAGAGGGCCTATTTTTTGGAAAGTAGAGTTTGAATTAACTGATTCTGGTTTCGCATGAATTCTTGCATCATTGATTGCATAGTTGACATGAACATGTTTATACTCTGTACCAGTTGTTGAATCATTGATTCAGAGTTACCATGTTGTTGCACTGGGGCATTAGGTGTATGCGCCCTTAGAACATTCGCGTATGTAATACCGTTTGTAATACCGTTTCCGTTGCTAGAGTAAACTGGAGTCTGTTGGATGTCGATTATAGGATTCGGCGCGTTTCGGTTAGAAATGAGTTTACGCTTCTCTTCTAGTTTATGCTTAAGTTCTTTGTAAACCCTACAACCTCTGTAATTTGCGGTATGTTGTTCCCCGCAATTACTGCGCTTTTTCTGTTCCTGCGTTTTAACTTGGCAGACGGACGATTGGTGTAGATCACCACATACAACACAAACGGTAAGCAAAGTGCAGTATGATTTTGTGTGTCCATACTCTTGACAATTTTGGCATTGAACGGGACCATTTTTTTTGTGGGGTTCTTCGACCGTAATTCTTCTATATAACAAATATTGAAGTTTGTATATAGGATGAACTTCATTTTTCTTTAGTTTCCGCGAGTCAGGTTGAAGTTCGACCTTGAACATTGGTTGGGGAACCTTTTTATTGTTAAAAACGTTCACCACGGAGTGATCGTTAAAATTCTCTTTTTCCAGTGCTCGTTTTACTTCATCTGGTCCTACAAATGATTCAATGCCTTTTAAGATTACCGCGATACCCTTACTACTCTTAAGACGATACGTGTAAAAATTTTTATTTCTATCGTTAAAATAACTAGAAATAGCGCGAAAGCCGTTTTCGGTGTATGCCTGAATTTTTGTCTCGTTAATGTTCCCTTTCTTTATTGGCACTATGTGAAAGCCACCACTACCAACAACTTGGGCAATAATATTTATTAGCTCATTTGAGCTACTCTCACGTAGGTATATTGGGGGCGGCCTTGAAGTTGCGGCATTTGCGAGGAAGAAGATTGAGGTTCTTCTTCGCTCAGCAATGCAAACCGGTTCTTACCCGTGACGGACGTTGTTGGTTCTTCACCGTTCACAGTTTTACAACTTTTTTTGTTAGAGTTGCCTTTGGCTGGGCTGGATTTACGCTTTATAGTAATATAGCGATCCATGCGCCTTAAATAGTCCGATTACTTTTAATCTTTCTTCATCAGATCTCATTGGTCGTCCAGACAAAGTTCTCCAAATAATTTCGAATTGGGAGCTCAAGTTCAATGGGGGTCCCAGTAGCTTGTCTGTTGAAAATTTTAATTACGGAGTAGAATGACGACTTGCTTTGTCGCAATGCTAGTTCTTTGTTTGATGGCAAGGCAAATTATTGGTTTTGGCGTTATCATCAATCTGTTAATACTATCACTTGGACTTGTTTATGTGCAGCCATGAGAAAGGAATATAAAGACTACACTAATGACGTCCACATACAAGAACTAACTAGAGACCGGAAACAAATACCGAATGAGTCGTTTGATAATTTTTATGAAGCAATAATAGCTATTACAGATAGGCTTGCCAAAACACTTCCTGATGACACGTTAGTGGAAATTTTAAGGTGAAGCATCCTCCTCGAAATACAGCATGAAATTTTAAATTTGCAAATAGAATTCGTACAGCAGTTGAGGACTATATGCAAGCGTCGAGAATCCTTCATTCAGGATATACGCCGGAAACATGGAGGCACCTTCTCAAAGCCACTTTCGATTCAAAAACGAAAATCCGAAATTCACAATGAGGTGATTGAAACTGATTTGGACTCAGAGGGTAACGAGCGGAGGAAACTTCAGCGATTTATTTTTTGTGCTGGAACTGCAAAAATGCGGGTCACCGTTATCAAGATTACCTATTAGACAGAACCATATTCTGTTGTGGTTGCGGGCTTCCTGATGTTTTCAAGCCAAATTGTAGGAAATGTAATACAAAAAACGGTCGGTCCGGTACACTGAAAAGTGTGCCAAAAACAATCAAGCCAACCGGAAACGGAGTCGGTTTAGTAATTTTAAAGAGATCAGATATAAAACTAATTGACAACGAAAGACTAACTGGATTTGACAGCAATTGCCACCACTCGGCAATTACCACCACTGAATCTGAGTATAGTGGAGAAATCAACCAATTTAAAATATTCAAACCATTCCACGTCCGACTTAATGAAGCACGGAACAGAATTTTTAATAAAGAGAATAAACCGTCACGTTCATCACACGTTTGAATAGCTTCTGGAAAAAGGTTAGGAGTTATAACAAGAAATTCATCTGCTCAGTATTTAGTAAACCAAATGACATCCGACCGTATACCGAAGCTACTCTCTTTGGGAGAAAGATTGTAGGACTTTTTGATACCGGAGCTTCTGTCAGTTGTATGGGTTCTTAAGCCGCTGATAATTATTTACTTTCAGGTCTTCCTTATAAAAAACTTAGATCGTCAGTTAAAATAGCCGATGGTCAGAGGTAAAGACAAACCAATAACAATTTTCTTCATACCTAGTCTGGACAAATATTTGTTTTTAGGAATTAACATCTGGCAAGTGTTTGAACTACTTCCTTCCTGTTTGAGTCTCTCGGACAGTGATTGTGGAATACTTAGTGTAGAATCATTATAGAATCAAATTCTTCTTTCAGATGTTCAAAAACAACGGCTTAATCAGGTGGTGAACTTGTTTCCATCTTTTGCCAAGGAAGGCTTAGGTAGAACAAATTTGCTTCATCATTCTATCGACACCGAAGGTGCAAAGCCAATAAAACAAAGACACTTTCTCCTGCTGTTGAGAAGCTCCTGTATGATGAATTAGATAGAAAGATAGCTTTAGGGGTCATAGAGGAATCAAGCAGCGCTTGGTCTTCACCTGTTGTGCTCCATTGCAAACCTGGTAAAAATAGGTTCTCCTTGATCAGCAGCAGAAAGCTGAATTTGGTCACAATAAGGGATGCATACCCATTGCATCACATTGATGGTATTTTGAGTAGGCTCCCAAAAGCCGAATTCATAACCAGCTTGGACCTCAAGGATGACTTTTGACAGATTTCATTAGATAAGGGATCTAAGGAGAAGACAGCATTTTTTGTACCAGGGAGGCCGTTGTATCAGTTCACGGTAATGCCATTTTGGCTATGCAACGCTTTACAGACTATGTCCGGGTTAATGGATATGGTCATTCCTACGGCTCTCAGGACAGAAGTGTTTGTATATCTTGATGATCTGTTGATCATTTCTGACACATTTGAAATGCATATTGAGGTATTAAGATGTGTTGCACAGAAAACCCGTGATTCAGGATTGACAATAAACGTAGAGAAAAGCCATTTCTGTGTCCCTGAAGTTAGGTATTTAGGTCATCTGGTTGGTAAGGGGTGATTCGAACGGACCTCGAATAAGAGTCCGCTATCACAGATTTTCCTTTACCGCGATCCGTGAAACAAATCCGACGATTTTTAGGAATGACGGGATGGTACCGGAAGTTTATCAGGGATTATGGATCTATTACCACACCTTTGACTGATATGCTTAAAAAAACGAAAATTTGCATGGACCGATAAAGTTCGAGAAGCTTTTGAGGTTTTGAAGTCCCATTTGTGCACCGCTCCTGTTTTGCACAGTCCAGATTTCTCGCAGCCGTTTTACATACACTGCGATGCAAGCAAAACTGTTATAGGAGGAGTATTGGTTCAGAAAGATACGGAGGGTGAAGAGGTTCCTATCGTCTTTATGTCAACCAAGCTTAAAGTAACTATTCCGTGACCGAACAGGAATGTTTAGTTGCTTTGTTAAGCATTAAGAAATTTAGATTATATGTTGACGACTTGTCCGCTCTAGGTGTTGAAAGTCTTTCCGATGTTGATAATGACAGTGGGGTTTTCGTTGATCTGAACTCTACACATTTTCAATCGGACGAAATAGACAACTTTTGATTAAATTGGGAGGACCTTGGACAAAATGCCCTACTTAAGAATTATTAATGGGTACTTGTACCGAGGGACTGAGCATTAAACAGGTGAACAAATGAAAGAATACTTAGCAGGAAAGCTATGGATTCCGACCACCATGGTTCCAGATGTAATAAAGAATGCGCACGACGGCCCACTATCCTCACACGGGGGTATCAATAAAACTTTGCACAGGATTCGACAATTTTACTTTTGGCCCAAGTTAGTTAGCGACGTTGATAACTGTGAAATCTGTAAATTCCGATCTCATCAGTTCAGAGATTTTCTTAACCGATACAGTGTTAGCCATGTATACACAGCCATTCACTCTCCTCACGCAAATGCCTCAGAGAGAGTTAACAGGTCTGTCTTAGCAGCAATAAAGTGGTATGTGAAACCAGATCAAAAAACTGGGATAAACTTTTTAGTAGCATATCTTGCTCACTGCGTTCTAGTCGAACTTGGCCCAAGTCAGATTTTGGCGAGAGGGAATTGTGTTTATTTTTAATACATTTTAACGCCATCTGTATTTGATGCTAACAAAATGTACTTCTGGCTAGTGATCCACGTTTAGCACCCATTTGCTTGTTCATGTGTGTACAAAAAGGAAAAAAAACGCATAGTAGCAAGCGTCTGCGAGGTTTCTTCCACGGCAAGAATTAAAATCTCGGCCATTTTGTCACTAATAACACCCACGATATTTCATCCGAGGTTGTCTTAGTAACCAAGGTTGTCTTAGTAACCAAAAAGAAAAAGGCTCGTTAATCTAATCAGGAAACGTTTCTTCCTTCTGTAAGTGATATTTACGGAACGTATATTTATATCTACATCAGTAATAAGATTCTGGATATCCACCGTTGTTTGTCAAAATTTTCCCGCTGGTGCCAACTCAAACTTCTATTTCTCAAGTATCTGTATTAAATTCTCTCTACAAAAACCATTTTTTGCATAGATTTGGCACCTTACACTAATTGGCATCGCTGCCATTGGTTTGTGTTCTACCTGTTACTTATAAAAAAAGAAAAACAAATTTGCTCTCTAGCAAAACTCACATGTCATACAACATTGTTTAGTCAGTTATTGAACTTCCATGTAAGCATCCGTGTGTAAGTGGGTCAAAGTGGTGGACTTGTCCGTCCTAACTAAAGAAAGACAAAAGCTGAGTGAAACCACCAGTAGAGGTTATAATTCGATTATCTACCAGAAAAGGCAAAAAACGTGGTAAAAGTGCGGAATTGAATAAATCTGACCCATTAAAGTGCAACATTGCCGAGAATTCAATAGTGTGGAAAATACATACTCGTACCAATATAATAAATTTGAATGTCGACTTAGTTAAGCATTGAATCGGCTTATAATATGAGGAACAAGTCTTAAAATGTTGCCTCTGGGTAATACAGATGAAACATAAAATTCTGAAAATATTTATAAAGGAATATCAAGATTTCCTGAAAATAATCTTTGCGACCTGGTGTTTCTTAAATTAATCAATGTGCTTCTGCAGACGTCGGTATGTCAGAAAAAAAATAACAATTTGAAGAAAAAAGTCGCAACTTAAATTACATCCTGATTCATATAACTACAAAGTTAAATTAACATACTCACGTGCATAACTACAAGTTCATTTGTCATAATCATGCTAAAGGAAAGTCTCGCATGATAGAGACTTGTGATAGTTTGAAGTTATGACTTTTGCTAACGGCTATTCAACATTCACACTTTATTTGTAAGCAACATATATATGTAAACATTTTTAAGAGAATTTCAGCTATTCTTAATTCGAGCTAAATTACAGAGAAGACAACTAATGCAGTGAACGGAATAAATCAACAGCAAGCAGCACTCTGGGAAAGATCTTTCTTCGAGGAGCCAGCAACGACTTTACATACCTTAGTATGTACATATGTAAGTCTCTGTAACAATTTATTTTCTCATTCCACTTATTAATAATTATTATGCGTAACGAAAATGTTGTGTTAATAACAACACATGAGTTAATTAATGCCCACGATTGTGCATTAATTCACCTTATCTAGTAGCTATGCAAATACCTTATTTGATGGATAATTTAATTTAATTGTGATAATCTCTTCCAAGTAATCATGCTCCATAATATCTTTTAATATATTTTTTTTTATGTTATACTTTTATCTTTCGTCAAATAAACCGAAAATGACTTGGGCTTAGGCCACATACAAGTCTGTTTGAATTCATGACCTTTTGATTAAATATTCTGCTGCGTGTGTTAGGGATCGCAAAGTGTAATAAAAATTAGGTATGATTATTGCGAACATGTGAGGGCCGGCATAAGGGTAAGCAAAAGTCAGATTACCCAACACATTTGGCATTCGTATCAACCTCTAAATTCTCATTTCAATCTTTCTATCTTTAATGGTGATATTTTATTACGACTCTCCGCTCGCACGCATTTAATTTTATATACAGAGAAATAACCCCCCTTCCGACGAGTTATAAGGCCGGTGAAAAAGCGTGCGATTGCTTCAGTTCGGCTACCCTTAGAATCTACAACTTCCCCATTTAAACCGTTGCATGCTACAGTATATAAATGGCGCCCATTAACTGAGACATTTGGGCGCTAAAAGTGGCAAGCAAATGTGCCTGCTGTGATGCTAGTATTTTCGTAATCATATTGTGAAGATTATCGGGCGGATCATTTAACAGATTTATACTACTATCCTGAACGTTGATGGCGGCTTCAGTTGTGTTGGAGGTATTCGCCTGTACCCTAGTATTCACACCGGAAGTTAATGGCGTTTGAGGTTCCGTCGATATTTTAACGTTACATACGAAGCAGTATGGCCTGGTTTTAGCAAACTTCATCAAACATGTTTTATGAAAAATATGCCCGCAATTATTCTGATGATAGGGACTGTTACCCGTAATAGCAGTGGATCGCAAGCAAGTTCTCATTACTGTGTCCCAATGGCATGGTTTTCCAAATTTTCTTTAAAAATGCACAATGTAAGATGAAAAACGAATTTAAAATGTGCTCTTAAAAAGATTTATGCCTAGCCGAAAAAAGTGTATGCCTATGTATTGCAAAAGAAAGGTGTACCTGTGTGCAAATACTGTAGTTTATCTCAAGATAGTGGCAAATTCCCATCAGCGGACATAAGATATATTAGTTGGGAAAAATCCTTTATCCACTTGGGTGTGTGAGAACTCAAAGATAAAGCCACCAGCAAGGAGAAGCGTATAAAATGATGGTGCTAAGATATCACTACTTTCATTTTTTTTTTAGAAAAAAAAACAATGTCTAGTTAAATATAGAAAATTTTTGTAGTTACTTATAATATTTCGTAAGTCAATATAATTATATATAAATACTAGTATTTCTATTCGCTTTGAGGACTTTAAAAACGGAACACAAAATATTATTTTCTTCTTCAGAAATAACAACCAAAATAAGTCTGTTTGATTTCAATTGCTATTAACTAAGCCTGCTGCCTAAAACAATTGGACAAACGAATCTAGGAAATACCCAAGTAATGCGGAGAAAATGAAAGATGGTAGAACTATGTGGAATAAAAAATCCACAGGACTATATTCTCAAGTATAGTAAGAAAACAAAATCATCTAGTAATTTCAAATTATGGTCAGATTTATCTTTTGATATCCAAATGCTGAGTTCCAAACAACTTGAGAACTTAACTTCATAGATTTGTGAAAAGAATAATTAAATTATAGACACTCAGGATGTAAGGGAATGATGTAACAATCTTGATTCCAACATATTCCATAAACATTTAAAATACCAATACCATACCAAGGATGTAAGGGAATGATGTAACAATCTTGATTCCAACATATTCCATAAACATTTAAAATACCCCAGAGAAATTTATGAAAAAGAATGTAGATAAGAAAATTAACGTGACATGTTTGGTATTTTAACCAATAATGGTGACCGTAGAGTAAACTCCGGTCCCTTAAATAGTCCGTTTACTTCTAATCTTTTTTCATCAGACCTCATTGGTCGTCCATACAAAGTTCTCCAAATAATTTCGAATTGGAAGCTCAAGTTCAATGGGGGTCCCAGTAGCTTGTCTGTTAAAAAATTTTATTTACAGAGTAGAAGCTCTTACCATGCAAACTTTGCAGGGAAATTACGACTTGCTTTGCCGCAATGCTAGTTCTTTGTTTGACGGCAAGTCAAATGATTGGTTTTGGCGTTATCATCAATCGATTAATACTGTCACTTGGACTTGTTTATGAGCTGGCATGAGACAGGAATATAAGGAATACAGGACTGGCGTCGACATACGAGAACTAATTAGAGACCGGAGACAAAAACCGAATGAGTTGTTTGATAGTTTTTATGAAGCAATAATAGCTCTTACAGATAGGGTTGCCAAAACACTTCCTGATGACACGTTAGTTAAAATTTTAAATTTGCAAATAGAATCCGTACGGCAGTTGAGGACTACATGCAAGCGTCGAGAATCCTTCCTTCAGGATATACGCCGGAAACATGGAGCCACCTTCTCAAAGCCACTTTCGATTCAAAAACGAAAATCCGAAATTCACAATAAGGTGATTGAAACTGATTTAGACTCAGCGGGTAACGAGCGGGAGGAAACTTCAGCGATTTATGTTTTGTGCTGGAACTGCAAGAATGCTGGTCATCGTTATCAAGATTACCTATTAGAGAGAACCATATTCTGTTGTGGTTGCGGGCTTCCTGATGTTTTCAAGCCAAGTTGTAGGAAATGTCCGGTACACTATAAAGTGTGCCAAAACAATCAAGCCAACCGGAAACGCAGTCGGTTTAGTAATTTTAAAGAGACCAGATATAAAACTAATTGACAACGAAAGACTAACTGGATTTGACAGCAATTACCACCAATCGGCAATTACCACCACTGAATCTGAGTATGGTGGAGAAATCAACCAATATAAAATATTCAAACCATTCCACCTCCGACTTAAAGAATATAAGGAAGCACGGAACAGAATTTTTAATAAAGAGAATAAACCGTCACGTTCATCACAGCGTACGAATAGCTTCTGGAAAAAGGTAAGGAGTTATAACAAGAAATTCATCTGCTCAGTATTTAGTAAACCAATTGACATCCGACCGTATACCGAAGTTACTCTCTTTGGGAAAAATATTCTTGGACTTCTTGATACCGGAGCTGCTGTCAGTTGAATGTGTTCTAAAGCTGCTGATGATTATTTACTTTCTGGCCTTCCTTATGAAAAACTTAGATCGTCAGTTAAAACAGCCGATGGTCAGGGCCAAAATGTTGTTGGTTTTGTAGAAACACTTTACCTTCAGAGGTAAAGACAAACCAATAACAATTTTCTTCATACCTAGTCTGGACAAAGATTTGATTTTAGGAATAGACTTCTGGCAAGTGTTTGAACTATTTCCGTCCTATTTAAGTCTCTCGGACAGTGATTATGGAATACTTAGTGTAGATTCATTATAGAATCAAATTCTTCTTTCAGATGTTCAAAAACAACGGCTCAATCAGGTGGTGAACTTGTTTCCATCTTTTGCCAAGGAAAGCTTAGGTAGAACAAATTTGCTTCATCATTCTATCGCCACCGAAGGTGCAAAGCCAATAAAGCAAAGGGATTTTCTCCTGCTGTTGAGAAGCTCCTGTATGATGAATTAGATAGAATGATAGCTTTAGGGGTAATAGAGGAATCAAGCAGCGTTTGGTCATCACCTGTTGTGCTCCATCGCAAACCTTGTAAAAATAGCTTATGCTTGGACAGCAGATAGCCGAATTTGGTCACAATAGGGGGTGCTTATCCATTGCCTCACATTGATGGTATTTTGAGAAAGCTCCCAAAAGCCGCATTCATAGCCAGCTAGGACCTCAAGGATGCCTTTTGCAGATTCCATTAGATAAGGGATCTAAGGAGAAGACAGCATTTACTGTACCAGGAAGGCCGTTGTCTCAGTTCACGGTAATGCCATTTGGGGTATGCGACGCCCCACAGACTATGTCCAGGTTAATGGATATGGTCATTCCACAGGCTCTTAGGACAGAAGTGTTTGTATATCTTGATAATCTGTTGATCATTTCTGACATAATTGAAAGGCATATTGAGGTATCAAGATGTGTTGCACAGAAAATCCGTGATTCAGGATTGACAATAAACGTAGAGAAAATTCATTTCTGTGTCCCTGAAGTTAGGTATTTAGGTTATCTGGTTGGTAACGGGGTGATTCGAACGGATCCCGAAAAAGTGTCCGCTATCACAGATTTTCCTTTACCGCGATCCGTGGAACAAATCCGACGATTTTTAGGAATGACGGAACGGTACCGGAAGTTTATCAGGGATTATAAGACAGCACTTAAATTGGTATTTATAAGTAGTCCATACCAACGACAAAACGCGGCGTCTACCAGACGGTGATGTGTTTGCTTTACTTAGTTGACTTACTATTGCTTTCCTCTATGACAAACAACACCAAACCTGATCATATTAGCTTGTTCAGTTATTCTTCTTTCAAAAGTAATTAAAACAAAAAAACTCAAAGAATGTAACAAAGGGAAAGCCCGCCTTTATTGTAGTGACAACAACATCGTTGTTCTATAAATAAAAACTTTTAAATTATTAACACAGGTGATTGTATAATGAAAGTAAAATGTTATCGTACTGCAACAACTTCAGTCGGACAGTATGTCAATACGGTAGTAATTGTTTCAGTGAGTCGCTTGTGTCTGTATCTTCGACAATATTACGCATATGCAAAATAAGTGCATGATTCATATATATTGATCGTTAAATGAGTAGAGGCAAGGTCAGCAGCACATATATGGTATTGTTGAGTCGCCCACACCAACGACGGTACGCTACGTTTACAAGAGGCTGATGTGTTTGCTTTACTTCGCAGACTTACTTTCCTTCTCTCTATGACAAACTACAATAAACCTGATCTTATTAGCTGATGGATTAATTCATCTTTTAAAAGTAATACCAACAAATGATTACAACAAAATAACTTAATGATATTGAAAGTTTGTTGACAAGAAGTTCAGTGACACTGTTTGTTTAAGATCCGGAGTATAGTACTGCTCTAAATATGCCTGATATTCCTTTGGAAGCCTTATTGGCTACATTTGCTGTCCATGACGGCCGGCATAAACATTAGTTGATGCCCATGTAACTGCCACAGTTTTAGACGGATCTGTTACTGCATCCGCTGAATATGTTTTCTGTTGACACTGCGACGCAAAGTATGATTGTGACAAATTAGGCGTCTTTTTTGCCTGACCCCTTTCCACGTACAGAAGCGAATTGCACCTTTTGTTGGATTTTTTCCAATACACAGAAAAACAGTATTTTGCTATATGATCAAAATAAAAAGAATTCACACACAGCCTTTGTTGCTGAACCCATCGTAGTCTGTCTGATGCGGTCAGTTGCAGAAATTTACTCCAATAGTACAGTTAATTGCTTCCGATGTTACATAATTTGCAAATGCCCTTTGTCTCTATCTGTAGTTGCTATTGATGATACAGCTGTAGTTTATGTCTGCCCTCTCTGTCACCCATCACTTCAATATATTGATACTGACAATAATTCGCTCATTTTTGGTACATATTTCGGCCTTATTAGTGACTGCACGAACCTAATGTGAGTATTTCGGTCGAGTTTTTTGATCAGTAATTGAATAAGCATTGTATCCTAAGCTAACGTCTGAATTCAATGATTATTCAGCGCCAACAAATTTTTGGTTGAGGCCGTAGTTGAAGTTCATGCTGGTTGATTCAATATATTTTCAACCAATGTTGCTACCAGAAGTCTTTTGTTGTTATATAGCTTCTGCAACAGAGTCCACGCAGTACATTAAACAATAATTCTCTTCTGTCAAAGGTAAATGGTTAAGAGATGTTCGGCTTCTCTAGATATATTTCATATCAAGTACTACATTTTTTATGTTGTGGCTATAGGCTGTTTGTCAACCATCTCAGAAAACAGTTCGTAAAAATGATGCTATTTTAAATAATCACCGTTAAATTGGGGAATAATTACCTTTGGTAAAGATTGTTCGTTGGGCACAGAACCTTCTTCCCTCATTAGCTCGCGGGATACGTTTGACTCAAGAAGTTTATCCATGATGACAGACATATCAATCAAATGCATTTGTATCGAGTTGTCTAATGTGTCGTAATCTTCTTGATTGAAACATACACTTGATAGGTATTTTACCTCCTGCAACACGTTATCGTACAACTCCTAAATTTTTTCACATAGCCTTTGGATAGTATATTTCTTAATGGCAGAAAATTGTAGAGGGTATTCCTTTTGGATTGACAATAAACCTCTCAATGGTCGTTTTTGTGCTGCCATCCTGGCACAAATTCTCCTGGCCAATTCTTGGTGATTTTTCCATTATATTGGATTCTGATGAAGGGGTGGTATCACCCTCAGTTGGCCAAGTAGGGTTTTCCGCAGCATCCAATCGCTGAATTTCTTTCTTATTTTCTCATAGTAGGCCGTATCTTTCGTACTAAGATCCTCATGCACTCTTAACAGAGTGTCATTTCTTTCAAACTCATCCCAATTGTTAGTTACAATTTGGAGTCTATTTAAAATACATAAGAATTTTTCTCTCAGAGGGTCCTTCTTAAAATATCTTATTGTTCTCTCAATTGCATCACTTATGATTTTCTTAAACTTTTTTAGTTAGCGAATTCCATTGTAATGTCTTCTACTTAATGTGTAATTTACTTGGACTGGATTTCGATTACTGATAACTGTATTCCTCTCCAACAAACATGATGATTCTACCGAATGTCTCTTTGGATCATGGATGTCTGGTAGTTGGACGTCTGATGAATCTACTCCTATTCAGCAATAACTATGATAACTCAATCGGATGATTCTGTTCAAATTTTTTCGCAATGATGACACTGTATGCAATGTGCACCTTACCGGCAGGTGGTAACTTGAAATTTAATAACAATTTTCATTCTGTTGCGTTGTTCCCCCACCAATGAATTCAAAAGTTTTATCTGTTTAGATGTGGGTTGCAAAATTGGTAAAATACTTTAACTCTTATTCAACAATGATATAAAAAACATGAGGTAGAAAATAACGCAAAGTTATATACATATAAGAGTGGTGTCTGTACTAAGCTGCACGAAATAAAAAAAAAAACATTTAAATAAATGTATTACAGTACAATGAAAATAATGCTTGGTGCTTAAAAAAAATTATTAATTTTACTTTTTTATAATTTTTTTTTTTTTTTACTCAAGCATAAGTCAATTGAACGGTTAAATATAAATAATGGGTTTTCCGATCACTTTATTGTGGAAACAATATTTATGTATGGCACATCTGACATTTATATACAAAAAACTTAAA
Source organism: Hydrotaea diabolus (assembly GCA_963513945.1). Lineage (NCBI taxonomy): Eukaryota > Metazoa > Arthropoda > Insecta > Diptera > Muscidae > Hydrotaea > Hydrotaea diabolus. The sequence goes on from OY740721.1 coordinate 2,752,424, forward strand.
AGTAGGCAAACTTAATTTTGACTTGTATGCTTCTCGCACTGACCTACATTAATACAATAGTTATTATGTTAACCTACAATCAACGATAACGACATACTTCAAAACTAAGGCTTATATTACTGAATACTGAACAGGAACAAAGAACGAAACATAGGTGATTTTACTTACGGAGGAAATCGTTGACAACGTCTATAGATCGGGGTGACACCATAGTTAAGGCGAACTTACATCACGTTAACGCAAGCACACTCTAGTTAACGCAAGCACAATCCCGGCTAAAGATCAAGTTATACACTCTAGTTTACGCGGGCACAATGACAGGAGATCTTAGTGAGACACTCTGTTTTACGATTCGAAGACCGTCTTCGGCTCTTCTACTTCACTGTTCTCGCAAATAAGGCTCCTGAGTTCTGCAATTTCGCTGTCTTTGTCTTCGATGTATTTGTCTTCCTATCCTAACTAGTTTACAACTTTGATGAAAACGCCCAAAAACAAATATACTGGTGTTCGCCGTAAAACAAAACACTCAATTACAACATTCCCTACAACCCTTTTCTGTGATCAGTTCGTAGACAACGTCGCTAGATATTCTCTCTTTTTTACGCTAAAATGCTTAAACCACATCCAGCAACAAATGGATGGCCAACACATCAGGCTGCGCCGGTATCCACGCAACAACATCTCTACGGCGGCTCCTTGACAAACACACAGGTACGAAGCACTGTGGTAATTTTGAGAATTGTTGGTACGAGGGTGCCTTAATAATGCGGGAACTATGTGATCTGATGCGAGCCTACACTAACTTACGAAGGTTTTCTATAATTCAGGGAAGGTGATGTACAAGAGTGCTATAATAACTCCGAAAACACAATGTATTACATTTAAAACTAAACTTTGCCTAGGTAATGTACTTCATTGTAATTCACTGACTTAATACTTTACAATATTGATGAAACATGTATGTTTTTCCGATTTTTTGTCGTTAGCTCTACAATCCACATATAACATCGATCTTAATAAAATTTGGCACATGTTGAGTTTTATAATCAAGCAAGAACGTCATTAAAATTAAAGAAAATCGGTTCAAATTTAGATGTACTTACTAGGGACATAAATACTGCTACAACATTAAACACACCCATTTCAATAGTAGAATTGAACATTCCCCGTTAATGTCATATGGGTTTTGAAAGCTAACCTCAATAGCGTTAGTCTGTAACGGGATTTTAAAATTGTTTCAACTTTCATCGTTAAGTGGTCAGATAGTGAGAACCGTATTGCTGTAATAACGCTTATCAAGTATGAAATGCAAAAAAGCTATATTTTCAAAACGCTCTGGCCACTAGGGATTAGCCGCATGGTCGTCTACCGATTGATAAAACTGTTTAAGTAGACTGGAGATGTAAAAGACCGCCACCGGTCGGGCCGCCCACGCTCTGTTCGAACACCGCATGTCATCAAAGCCGTTGAATCAAGAATCACAGAAATCCGCTCCGAAAACAGAAAATCATGGCCCGTGAGATGATGTCCATGAGTCGAATCGACTTGGGACTTTCAAACTTTTTTAATAATTTGACTCATGGCCTTTTGCGTGATATTCATATCACGGGCCATAATTTTCTGTTTTCGGAGCGGACTTCTGTGAATTCTTGATTTAATGACTTTGATGGCATGCGGTGTTCGAACAGAGCATGGGCGGCCCGACCGGTGGCGGTTTTTTACATCTCCAGTCTCCTTAAACAGTTTTATGCATCGGTAGACGAACATGCGGCTAATCCCAAGTGGCCGAATGTTTTGAAAATATCGCTTTTTTCATTTCACACTTGAAAAGCGCTATTCCAGCGATACGGTTCTCATTATCTGACCACTCCATGATGAAAGTTGAAACAATTTTAAAATCCAATTACAGACTAGCACTATTGAGGTTAGCTTTCAAAACCCATATGACATTAACGGGGTATGTTCAGTTCTAATATTGAAATGGGTGTGTTCAATGTTGTAACAGTATTAATGTCCCTTCTAAGTATTCATCTAATTTCTCTGTTTTTAGCTGTTGTAAATACATATTTCGTCAAATCTGAAATTGAATAACATCGGTGCACGAATCTGTTTAGAATTAGATATAGCTTCCATAATTTTGTTAATAAGAATTGATGTTTTCAGCTCTAGAGGACTGGATTGATGTTTTTTAAAGTACATTGAAGCGTATCCCTTTTTATACTTACCCATCATATCTCAACTTATTCAACAATAATTAACAAAATTAAGGTAAAATTAAGTAATAAAATTTTTTATCAATCATATTTCAACTTTATTCAAGTTGGCTGCTTTTTTGACGTTTCTTATGTTTAACAAAAATAAGGTCAATTCGTTGCTCGTCGGTGTCCGCCGCACAGTAGCGCCCGTAGAGCAAACGAGGTTGCAAAAATCAAAATTTTCATGAGCGCCGACGAAGTTTTGAATAAAGCCATGTTATAGGAAACTTTTCAACGATTTCAAATCTGCCACTCTTAATAATATCACATTTTTAGTTTAGAAGATATAGCCGTTCAAAGTTGACCGACTTTCGGTTTTCAAAAAAACACACAATTTTTAGTGAATTTGTTGCGATTTCAGGTGTAATATCACGAAAAATAGGTAACGAATCGCCTTATTTTTTGTTTGTATTGATTGATGTATTTATTAAATGTATAATGATTAACTGTTTGCTTTGTGTTTCTCCTGGTAAATCACTATTTAAAAACTATCCGTTTTTTCACTATTTTTCAACTTTGACGGAAAATAAAAAAAATCTATATTTTTCTATATTTTCCATATTTGCAAAACCTGTTCATTGATTATTTCTTTACATAATTCAAAAATTTTAGCTGCCCGTACGTGCCCGTTTGGCTTCTAGTGGTAAAAAAGGTTAAAAAGACATGGTTGCAGAAATTGTATGGCGTCCATCCCTTATATGTTTTGACTGACAGTAGTTTGATCTAATAGTTTGATAAAACTACTCATTGAAAGAGCAGGTACGTACCTCACTTAAACAATACTTTGGCGTACAAATGGTCAAGAACAATATTGACTTATGGTCCCTATTTTTATTTTTAGGCATGGTAGCATAAGCCTATATATTGCAAAATAAGGATAATGCCTGGATTACTCTACGACTGAAAGTTGGCGCAACAATTACTGAAACCATTAAATAATTTAAGTACTGAGAACATAGCGTTGAACAATTTTTAATTATTTGAACTGTTTAGAAAGTCAACCACACCAATTTTTTTCACGGAAGCTGCTTTAGAAGAACTTGATAGCTTATACGGAAATATTGAGAGAAGCGAAATTATAAAAAATAAATTTTATCTGATATATCGTTCATTCCATGTCAAACCGGACGATTTTCTGAAAAAAATTTACATCGATGATTCCGATTTTTTTGAAACTTGACAATATTGCACTACTATTAGCACTGGTTAATTTGTGGTTGTCAGAAAAAAAAGAAATTTTTTTTTTAATGAGTTATATGCTTTTTAAAATGTTCAAAATCATGAAAAATATGCCGAGGAGGCTATATTGAAACGGGTGTAGGATCAAAACGCGACGGTGGATTTTAAAAAGCTATACCTTATTTTAAAGGTCTTGACGCATAGTTTCTGCCGATCTAATTTAATTTTGTTATACAGGGTGCCCAACATTTGTATAGTTGTGAAATTAATTTCGTAACGTGATTTTCACTATTTTTGCACCAATATTCCAAATTAACAAAAATACACGCATACTCCTCAATCGATTCTAAACAAACCCTGAAAATTTTAGCTTGGAGAAATAATGCGTTATATATTAAAAAAATTATTTACTTAATGTAGTCCTCGAAAATATATGTACCAAAAGTACTACAACTCTGCAAATCTATAGTGTTTGTTACAATAGTTACACACACACATACACAAACACGCACACACACTTTAACTAAATCAGCAGAAGTGTAATTTTATGACTACAAATCGGAATTTATATACAATCAAATGATTATATAAAACAGAAATAATTAAAACAAAGTACACAAAACCAATTTAATTCATCTGTAAAAGTTTTATTGCAATTTTAAAAATAATGCAAGACTAAAATTTTCTATTTCTCAGATGGATCAAGTGCTCAGTATAAAAATAAGAAAAATTTCATAAATCTTATATATCATGAAGATGACTTTGGTGTTAAAGCGGAATGGCATTTTTTCGCAACATCCCACGGAAAGGGACCATGTGATGGCCTAGGAGGTACAATTAAAAGATAGAAAAGAAAAATGAGATAGAAAAGAAAAACATAAACGATTCAATTCAACAATTCCAAAAAAAAAAATAAATTAATTAAAAAATGACTTCAATTCAACAATGCCAAAAAAAAAAAATAAATTAAAAATTGACTTCAATTCAAATTGTAGCTGTACATTGATAAATTATAAAATATGTAAGGCTGTAAGGCTGTAATATTAAGTTGTTTAAGGCAAAGTTGCTACAATTTGAAAAAAAAAAGAACTTAAAGCCCATTTTGTTTTGCTTTTTTTAATGATACGGCTTTAAAATGCCGCTTCTTCTGCAAATTAATTGCCTTGCGAATTTGCTCTTCAGCTGACCCCGCTTTTTCATCCGTAGGTATGGATTCTGTAATATAAAACAATGGAATATTGATTTGCTCTTATTTCAGAGATCATTGAGTTGAATTACCTAAAAGAGCACTGTAAAATTTTTCCAGGCCTCTCAAACTCTTCTTGCCCTGGGTGCCGTCCATATTGAAGTCCAACAGAACTTCCGTACTTAAAATGAACTTTAAATTTTTCAAGATGCCTGCAGGACCAATAATTGATGTCATTGCTTTGACCTGGAAATGTTAAAAATAATTTTCATAAATATTTGAATAATGATTACATATATTAAGCTTTACTTACATATGCATTTCTATTTGTATCGTTAATATCATTTGATATTAGTATAAGTTCGCCTTCATTTTTAATGGGAAACTTGGCTTTTAAAGGCACATACTGGGACTGCTGTTGTTCCAGCCTTCTCGCAACAGCTTTGTGTTCAGCAAGCAGTTCTACAACATACTTTAACTGCTCCTGAACAACAGTTAATTGCCCTTGCATTGATTTCATTGTTTCTGAAATAAAATGAATTGAAAATACATTAAAAATTATACAAAGTATTAAACACAATTTTTTCAATACAACTTACCTTTCATTTCATCGCAGTTGCATGCAGATCTTTTGCGTTCTGAAAGTAGAGTATTCATTTTTGTTAAAGTTTATAACATAGACTAATTATTTTAAATTAACTTACTTTTGGCACTATTTTCATCAGAGACAGGTTTTTTTTTCGGCAGGGCTCCCCGATGCAGACATGCTTGTTTATATATTATTATTCTTTAAAATGGAGCGTTTTAATATAAAAAAATTTGCATTTAAATAATTTTGTTTATATTTTATTTGTGTCGTTCTTTTTTTACTGCAGGCGTTTTGCTTAAATAAAAAGGCTATTAAAAGTCCTAAAGGCAACCGTGTAAAAGAGGTAATAGTACAAGATTTTCTTTATACGGAATGGCAACTGCTTTACATTGAATGTCAGCTAATGAAAATGTTTTAATCACGTCTGAAGGTTCAGAATCTACTAAATATATACCTAATGATATAGAATCACATGGCATTTCGTAGAAGCTTCGAATATTGTGTAGCCTTCGTCCACATATTTTACCTTCCTGAGAGAAACTCTCGATCTTTATTGGAATATTATCTTCTACATAACAAATATTGTTTGGAGATTTGGTTGTTAATTCACATTCTTTGAAATAAATGGCGTCTACTTTATGTGTCCACTGTCTATCTGCAGAAACAATTGAAAATTCTTCTTCTACAACTTTCATGTGAATTTGTTCTAGAATTTTCGTTGGTTTTTTGATACAGTTTTTGAGTTTTTGTAGATGGTTTTCAAAGGAATACGCGGAACCTTTGACTGGATTTCCAACTTGTTCTATTGTTGAGTGCATATGTAACAAATTGTGGACGTTATACGTTACAGTATTATCTCCAAATAATATTGGAAAGTTCTCAACAAACATATTTAAAAGCTCCTGTGATGAGTCAATGTTATTACTACATTGCTTAGGGCTGCAAAGTAACCTATATGAGCAATGGAGCAACAAAAACTCATAGTATATGTCAGGATGAACTTCTTCTTTAAGAGCTACAATTCCTGTGTACAATAAAAATTGCCTAAATTCTGTGGCTTTCTAGTTCATGAACTCATCTAGTGACCGCGGTTTCCGAGTAAATTCTTTTGAAATAAAAGGACGTATTTTAAGAAGGGTTTCTGAAATATTTTTTGGAGAAAAGTTTGGAATTTTCAAGCTAACTTTGTTAGTTATTACTCTAAATAAAAATTTTTTCATTACTCCCAAGTCTATTAAGTGCATGGTATCTAAAGGTACTTGTGTCACCATAGATGTATTGATGGTTTCAAAAGGAGTTTTCTCCGATAAATAAGCACTGTTATGATGGCATGGATATTTCCTATTATGAAAATCTTCATCTGTTATGAGTACTCCCGGTTTCGTGCTGTAGGTTAAAACACCATCAATTTTTTTTGCAATTTGCGTACATTTCGAACAACCGTGTCGCGACACGTGGGAGGGAGTCCCAGATATAAAAGCGCGCGCAGGAGCATCACAGATTATAGCTCTCAGACTTATATTAATGATTTTCCCGCTTAAATCAATTCCATTTTTCATCACATCACCTAACTCTGACACAAACATATCAAGGTAATCTCCTAAATTATTCGGTTTTGTTTTCCCTAAAAATACTGAAACTGGAAATACGGGCTCACTTGTTATGTTGTTTGCTCTTATTAAAATTGGCCAAAGCTGAGCTTTTGAGCTTCTGTATAATGGTAACCCGTCTACGTTGACATCAATGTTGACATTTTCAGGAAGGTTAATGACTTTATCAAGTTTTTTAAACTGGTGAGCAATACCGATATGTAGCATTGACCCTCCACAAATGCTTTCAATTTGTGGTTTAATAGGGGAAGCGAATTTATAAAACATTTTTACATCTAATTTCTCTTCTCTCAAAATCCGAGCCAATTCTTCTACACATTTTCGCGGGGGCTTATATTTAATGAACCAATCTTTCAATTTGTCATTTAAATTCAACACTCCACATTTATCATTTTCTTCAAAAACTAAACTTTCATCACATTGGTCCATTTCTTCATCTATATCTGCAGGTGTTTGTTGTTCACAATTTGTTTCTTGTGCCGCATTTTGAACAAAAATTATATTTTCATCACATTGGTTATTGTCTTTATCTAATTCTGCCGGTCTTTGTTCTTCACAATTTTTTTTTGCGCCACTTTTTCTTCAACAACTATATTTTCACCGCTCCTATTTGCTATTTCCATAAACCGTTGTAAATATTTTTCTTTCTGGATAAGTCTCCGCAGTTGCCTTTTATCACTCATAATTAAATTATTAAATTATATATGTACGTCAAAAAATTTTTCCAATCACACACAGGTTTTTTTTTATTAAAGCAAAACACTTGAGATCAATCAAAAAACACAACACGTCCGTTCTTTACAATGCAAAACACTGAATAACTCTCCCTTCATTGCGTGCCTCAATCAGAGAAGATAATGTTGGTATAATTGTACATTTCTGGTACCAATGACATAATTGGTACAATTAATGAATATATAGGTACAATTTATGAATTGTATTTTTATTGTGATTGTAAAAATTGTTAAGGTCAATAATTTAATAGTAATTTTAAGACAACGACAGCAATGACCAATGTGATGAAAATATAATCTAGTTAATATTAGGGAAATCAAACGCTTACACTACTGAAATTGAGTGATGAAGGAAAGAAATGACAACATAAGAAGTGTATAAAAGTGAACTTTTATAAATTATTTTTCCATTTTTTTTTAAATAAAATGTTATAAAAACTCAAAACTATCTATTTTACATATTTGGTACAATTACCAATAAAATAGTATAATTTTTGAAGCTTGATGGTACAATTTAAGGAAATCTATTTCTCATCTCTGCCCTCAACCAAGCTCATATTATGAAGTGCGCGAAATGACTCATGCGTTCTTTGCTTTTTGTTTTATTTCTGTTTGCAATGTGCCATGTGTTGTTGGTGTTTTTTTTTGTTATCTCTTATTCGGTGTAACTGTTTCTTATTTGTCTTATGTAGCATTTGTTGTTGGTTGCTTTGTTGACACTACCTTACAAACTACCAATGAGTACTAATGTAATCGGCGATGTAGTCAATGAAAAATCAATGGCGATGTAGTCGATGAAATGTTGCCAGCCACTACTTGTGAAACTGCAGGGTATTGTAACAAACACTATAGATTTGCAGAGTTGTAGTACTTTTGGTACATATATTTTTTTAAAATATAACGCATTATTTCTCCAAGCTAAAATTTTCAGGGTTTGTTTAGAATCGATTGAGGAGTATGCGTGTATTTTTGTTAATTTGGAATATTGGTGCAAAAATAGTAAAAATTACGTTACAAAATTAATTTCACAACTATACAAATGTTCGGCACCCTGTATAACAAAATTAAATTAGATCGGCAGAAACTATGCGTCAAGACCTTTAAAATAAGGTATAGCTTTTTAAAATCCGTCGCGTTTTGATCCTACACCCGTTTCAATATAGCCTCCTCGGCACATTTTTCATGATTTTGAACATTTTAAAAAGCATATAACTCATTAAAAAAAAAAATTCTTTTTTTTCTGACAACCACAAATTAACCAGTGCTAATAGTAGTGCAATATTGCCAAGTTTCATAAAAATCTGAAACGGTCGTGTAAAAAAGGTGTCCGGTTTGACATGGAATGAACGATATGCAAATATTAAGGCAAAATGGGTGAAATCTAATCGAACCATTCAGAACTTCAACTCCAAATACGAGGACTGGCTTAATGAAGACACCATCCTGGATATATTGGCAGTAGATAAACCCACCACATCAACCAGAGGAGCAAAAGGAAGGCCAAAAAAAAGTATTATGGAGTGTTAAATTTTCACAAGGAAGAGGAAACTTGCCGATGCCACCAATGACTTCACCATGAAGCAATTATCGGACGCGCTGTCTATTAAATTTACAAAGGATAGTGAAAGAGTTAGGTCGCAGATAACCAAATCTGTTGCTGATGCAAGCCCACTGCGACTAAAAAGGATTAAGGAAAGCATTCCCACGCGCACAAACGCACACATTAAAAAGTATGGATCCGAAGAAGCCTTGGCCTTGTTTATGGACTTAGAACTTTCCAAAGAGAAATATGAGAAACTACGGACATCTTTAACGCGACACGGCGCTGACGTTTTACCCGGATACAAGCATATTACGCAAGCCAAAATAAATTCACGACCACTGCATACGGAGTTTACGGAAGTCTCTGCGAAAGCCAATCTGCAGGATTTCATGGGCCATACAGCAAAACGGTTGTTGGAGATTCTTCCTGAAAATGAGGTGAAAATTCTTCCTGAGAAGTTGACATTGATCAGCAAATGGGGCTGCGATGGATCATCCGGACAAAGCGTTTATAAGCAAAGGATATCTTCCGATGACGCTACAATATCGGACGGAAATATGTTTATGGCATCTGTTGTTTCTTTGCGGCTTAAATCTGATGTTTCCCTACACTGGAAAAATCCACGTCCGTCATCAGTGCATTATTGCCGACCAATAATGTTTCAGTTTGCAAGGGAATCGGCAGAACTCATAAGGACCACGGTGAAGGAGATTGAAGAACAAATAAGCAAGATTAAGCCTACAAAGCTGCAAATTGGAGAAGGAAAATATATTGAATGCAATTACGAGTTCCATCTGACCATGGTTGACGGAAAAGTCGTAAACGAACTGACAGGAACAACCTCAACAATGTCATGCCCGATTTGCAAAAAGAGTCAGAAGAACTTTGGTAATTTAAACGATTCTACAAATGAGGAGAATTACGAATATGGAATGTCACCATTGCACGCAAGGATAAGGTGTATGGAATTCTTGCTAAAACTGGCGTATACCCTACCACAAGAGGAGGAAAACTTCGATGAAAATACATCAATAAAGGATAAGGAAAAGATCAGAAAGAAGCAAATACAGGATGCTTTTTTTAAACATGTTGGACTAAAAGTAGACTGTCCCAAGCACGGATACGGTAACTCAAACGATGGAAACACTTCTAGGAGATTTTTTGAAATGATGAGGCAGTAACTAGAATCACTGGAATTGACAATCAAATCGTGAAAAGATTAGGAACGATATTAGATGTTTTAAACTGCAAAGAAAATGTCAATTCTACAAAATATGGAGAATATGCGTCGAAAACTGCATCTCTTTTAGCAGAAATGTATCCACAGAAGAAGTTGACCCCGACCGTCCATAAAATATTGGCGCATAGCAAAGATATAATTGAGTACCAGTCTTTGCCAATTGGAGAGCTTTCTGAAGAAGCACAAGAGTCTCTTAACAAATTTTATAAAAAATACTAGCTGAACCGGCAAACGTTGTATTACCGAAAAATTTTGATTGAAAAATTTGTTTACTGAATTTTATTTTAAGTACGATGTACCTTAATCAAGTTTAAAGGGAAGTAATACCGTTATTTTCTAACTGAATTTTATTTTAATGCTAAATTGCAAACATTACTTGTTGATTAAATTTAAATGTTTTTGAAATTAAAATATTGGGTTAATTATTGTAATGCCAAGGTATGGACAATGTTTTTGGTTTCCTTTGGTATTGGTGTATATATAAATAAATTTTGCGGCTGACCAACTCGTGAGCTGGCCACGTACAATTGGCCATGGGAAAAACATGGATTTTCCAAGTCCAAACCGCAAAATCTCATCGTTTGGCCTTGCGACTTGTTGATCGTGATGGCAAAAGCTAAACGAATTGGAAATTGCAATCGTTTAAATTGTATTGGGGCATCTGTCGGAATCATTGGAATACGTGGGAGTAGAACGTGTTCTCCTTTAAATTTCCCGGTTATAATAGTTGCCTCGATTACGTTGCGCATAATCGTTTTTATTAACAATCTGGTACCATTGCATAAGCGAGGAGCGTTAAGATTTCTTAATAAAATAATTGGTGAACCAATTTTTAAATGCAGTATATGTGGCGGTAGTCCAGGTAGGTCCAATGAATTTAAAAACTCCGTTGGGTAATTGACGCTTTCATTTTCGTCACTGACTGTATCGACCGATTTAAAAGTATACGTTTCAGATTGAAGTGTGTTCTGGATTTGTACGTTGACTGCATCGACATCTACATTTTTGGCGGCCAATATTGCTCTTTCGCTAGGCCAGTCATGGTAGGTGTAATTGTCTTGTAAATTAGGAAAAATTTTAGCAATCAAATCGTCTCTCGATGTTACATGGATCCCGAAATCATCTGAAAGTTTCAGTGTTTGACTTAATATACTTGCGTTCATAGTTCCGTTGCCAATTTCCAATAGTTGAGCAGAAAATTGGGATGCTGATGGATCGTTCAAAATTTGGACTCTCATGTTTGTTGTCAATCTTAATTTATGAACGCTTTGCCATAGAAACGATGATTTCAAGCAAGCATTAATTTCATCAGCGTAAGTGGATCGTGGAATTACTGGTAATGTTTGTCTAAAGTCACCTGACAACAAAACCATAGCACCGCCGAATAGCCTGTCATTTCCTTTAAGATCTTTTAGCGTACGGTTTAGAGCTTCTAAAGAATGTTTATGCGCCATGGTGCATTCATCCCAAATAATTATTCGACTTTTTTTTTAGGACTTTTGCCATCCCCGAATGAGGTTTAATGTTACAAACAGCATTTTCATTACTTTGAATGTTTAACGGTAACTTTAGCGCTGAATGTGCCGTTCTACCGTCATCCAATAGAGTCGCAGCTATGCCTGATGATGCGATAGCTAATGCGACGTTTCCTTGCGATCGCATTTTAGCCAAAATTAGTGATATTAAAAACGTTTTTCCAGTTCCTCCAGGCGCATCCAAGAAAAAGAAACCACCTTCTGGAGCAGCAACACCAAGCATCACAGCATCAAAAATGGATTTTTGTTCTGGAGTCATTTTTGGTTCATTGCTTTGTACAAACTCATTTAAGCTATCAATGTTGTATGATTGTTCTCGAAGAAGGTCTCTATTGAATATATCTCTTGCATCTCTCTGGGGAGATGGCATTCCCAATTGCAATAGTGGTTCATTCGAAATCATCATACAGAGATCTTCTAATTTTGTTAATGCTTCATTGTAGATATCACGTGTGAAGTCTAAAGTAAGGTCTTCTTGTATTGTGCGTAAACCATATAAAATGTCTTCGCTCATGGCATTTTTATATTTTTCCCATAGTTCTTTTGGATTTGTGGGATAACATGTAGTTAGCAGAATCGCAAATAAACATCGTACCTGATGTGCATTTGATGTGAGAGCTGCATCTGTCATAGTTAAATCCCAATGCGCATCCCCCTCTAATAAATGTAATGCTCGACATGCGTTTTGGTACGTCGTATGTAATTCTCCATTAACAGTTTTTAGATATTCAAATGATGTCGGGCCTCGTACGTTAATGAGAAGTAACCGTAAATAGAAACATTCTCTTTGTCGCGGATGTACCGTGTAGAGTCTACCTAAGGCTTTAGTGGAAAACATGCCTGGATATGCCTCAACTGCTGACCCTCGTTTGCGAGCTTCCCATTGTTTTCTGGATACATTCCATGTGAAAAATGTTGGAATATCTGGATATAGTAAAGTTTTTGCGAAATGTACACTTGGTGTATTTTGCGCGCACAATGTAAAAAACTCTGTTAATGTTGTTTTGGGAGGTTGTCCCGCTCTTTCGACTGCATTTTCTTCTGTGAAGTAGACACGTTGCCCATTTTCCAAATGTACAGCTAAATGAACTACAGTAGGATCCCTTTCATGTATTGGGAACGATAAGATACGCCATACCGCCTCAATACTACTGATATATCTACCCATCAGGTAATGCGAAATTTCATCGTAAGTATTCTCACCTTCAATTCCAAACACTGCCATATCGCTGCCCTTGTGAACGTATTTGCATATGTATTTAATCGATTTCACAGAACTGCAAAATTCAATATTTATATGTGCACTGTATGTTTTTGACAATAATGGACAATATGGAACCACCCATCTGTTGTCAATTTCAATTTGATTTGCCTGATTCCGCATATTTAATTGAAAAGAATGCCCGCCTTGTTATGTTGAGCGCCTGCGATATAAAGGATATCCATCATTTCCTGTTAATGTATCTCTTAGAAAAGCTTTTGGAAAGCGCTTTGTGCAACTTCCATTATCCATGCAAGGTGAATGTGGATTGATTGCTCCACATGGTCCATGAATCATACTCGTTGTCACTATGTCAAACAATTCGGAATCAATATTTTCAGCTGATATTATTTTGTCAATGTCCTCTGGTCTTATTTTTTCAACGCACCAAATTAGAATATGTGCGTGAGGAAGACCACGTTACTGCCATTCTATAGAATACATCCTACATTGCGTTTCTCCAAATATATGATGTTTCACAATGAAATCGATCAGTGATTTCAACTTTTGTTTAAATACTCGAGCGGTTACGTCATGGCGATCAGATGGAGATTGGCCAGGTAGTAACAATTTTTTTATTTCATCCCACTGTGGGTTGCAGGTGAATGTTATGAATAAATCTGGCCTTCCAAATACGCGAACATATGTCATTGCATCCTGAATATATTCCTGCATGTGACGTGGACTTCCGGTGTAAGATGAGGGTAGAATACAGATATTACCTAATACATTAGGATTCATGTTGCCGTCGGCATTGTTATTAATTAAGCGCATCTCGCAAGTGTATATACTCCTCGGCCCTCAGTTTTGCTTGATTGAATCGAATGAATCGTAAACGCTCGCTCTCTATCTATGCGTACATGTCTACAATATACTGATGGTATAAATGGCGATATTGTAGAATGTGGTTTGTTTGATTGCTTCGAATCATAATACGATATGCATAAAAATTCATGGCGCTTACTTTCTTTTGCAATTCTTCACCTGAAAAAGTGCGAAAATAGCAATTGTTTGAAGGTTGTTTTAAGAAATCAAATTGTAACCTGTTTGTGGATTAGTTTGTTTAATATTTATGTGGTATCCATCATCTCCTTCCCAAAATATTAAAGGATATTGTAACGCGTCGTATGACCGATGTGAATCATGTATGACTTGAATACCGCTGCTTCTGCGCATAATTCTAATGTCTCGTTGTTCAAAAGCATCTCCTACCATAACTATTGCAACTTCATTGACCGTTGGAGCATTGAATCTGCGTGTGTGTTCTCCCAGAGGTACTTTATCCGCTTTTATTACAATCATATAATTGTCACTGATCATTTGTTCTGATGCATGCTTAAATAATCTAATGAGTGAATTGTTTTCGGCCAGAAATATTTCCAAAGACGCTACTATAGCTCGTTCTTGTATCCGTTCAATATGATTGTATGCGCATCGAAAACTAACTTGATCATCTTCATCACCCAAAAAATAAATTTGCAGAAATTTAGGATCTTCATTTTGTAAAGGATATAAACCACCAATCTTATGATGCACTTGTCCCTGTATTTTAAATGTGGAATGAAAATTCCGACCTTGAGCATCAGTATTTGGCACAATTTTAGCCCCAAAAGACGTCATTTGGAAGCACGAATTAAATTTTCTTATTTTTTTTAGAAAAACCTTGGAATCCGCACTTTGACCCAATAGCAATGTTTTAAGTGGTTCCGGTGGTGAGTTTAGTGGTGGCAGCACAACTTTTCCGGAACAACAGCACATTCCAGCTGATTCATTCCTAAACTTGAGCGCGTGACAGTGACCACATTCATACGTCATTTCTCCAATAGAAATTTTTTGGTGTGCACTATAATTGACGTCGGGTTCGTAAGCGAAAGCCATACGGTTGAATGAGGACAACGATGCAGCGCGGGTTATATGCATTCTTTCAGCAGTGGCTAATCTATGCTCACCAGTAATGCGTTGTCTATCTGCAACTCTTCGCGCCTCAAGATGTTGAGCTCGTTGTTCAGGAGTTCGTAAAACACGCATTGCACCTACGCGATTTCCAATATCGTGATTGCGTCGCAAAGGCTGCTCTGCTGTTAAATTTGCTAGTACTTCCCTTTGTTGTTGAGCATGGCGAGTATTTCTTCCAATGTTCCCTCCTCTGGACCGTCTCGGCATTATTATAAAACAAATTGAATGTTATATTTGAACATAAAATTATATGAAATGACAATAAATAAAATTCCAAAAATCATAGACAACGTACATCTGATATGAACAAATATCAGTAAATGTAGTTTTTCGTAAATATCTCGACTCCACCGCCACTTAGCAGGTCCAAATTTTATCAGCAAATTCGCAAAATACATTTCTTAAATAAATATAAGAAATGTATTTTGCGAATTTGAGCCAAAACGTTCCACAAATACGAAAAATTTAAATATCGCGACTTATGCGCCACCCATCGGGACCATACTGAATAAAAACCTTCCCGCGGACTAAACAAACATATTGTCCAAGTTTGGTAACAATCGGTCCAGCGGTTCTTGAGTTTTAGGCGCTCTTACCCGGAACGAACGTTTTTATATATTAAGAATAGATTGCAGAACACATTCAAAGCATCAAGGGTAAGGCAAAATGAGGACCTCTTCAACATGTTGGCAGCATCTTCCGATCCACTTTTTTCTTCCCTGCGGCATGTGAAGTCAAGAATAGAGTTAGAAAATAATTATAGTTTAGAAATGGTTAGTCTTTTAGATATACCTTCTCTTACGAACTGTGATGAATATTTTACAGAAAATTGAAAAAATAAATTTAAAAAAAAATATTTTTTTTTTTAATTTGTTGGGTAATAATTTAAAACATAAAACCCTAAAGAAAAAAAATAAAAACAATCTAAAAATTTAAAAATAATTTTTTTTAGTTACCAGAAAATTGATTTTTCTACTAATTTTAACTTTGATAACCCATAATTAGGCCCCTACAGAGCGTAGCACCCTTTCCAAACGCTCATTTCATAGGCTGAACAGTTATCTATCATATGCTGTTTAAACTGTTCAATTATCTTATTCGGTTCAAAAGATATGATTTTTGCAACGAAAAAACTCAAATGGCGCCACTGTGCGCCGTGGCAGATTCATGTACAACATGAACAATGAGAATGACTTAGATAAACTGTGATAATAATTAAATTTAGCAAAGAAAACAATTAAATCAAGTTATTTTCCTTGTGCTAACGTGGTAAAGCGATAATTGCTTCTGAACATTGGAATGCTTCCAGTTGCTCTTGCGAATTTGCAGTATAAGTCAATATCAAACTTGATGAAATTATGAACTTATAGACCGAACATTTGTCGAATGCATCCTGTTGATTCATAGCCAATGCATACCCATACGTATCATGTCCATCTGAACACACTAGGTGATTTAGGTCTGTTATAATCGATAACAAAACATTCTCTCTCATTATTTCATTTTGCATTAATTTTGTTAATTATTGTTGTAAAAGTTGAGATATGATGGGTAATTATAAAAAGGGGGTTCTTGATGTCAATGAATTTAAAAACAGAAAAATTGGTCTCTTTAAGAGAAAAAGATCGCTTTATCACACTTTAACATCACACTGTAAACACCGAAGATACAAAGAAAAACATAAAAAGACAAACCCTAAAGTCGGAGCAATAGGCACATCTTTAAAAATTGTTCTGATTTTGTACAAGCTTTACTTTTCTGATATAAGGGCGAAACATTAGGGTAGTAGCAATATATTATGGTAAGTACTTGAGGTCAGTGACTTCAAAAACAGAAAAACTCGTCTTCTCGAGAGGCTCTCATCGATCTCACACTTTAAGATCCGGCAGTTAATTCAGAAGATATCAAGACAAAATTAAAAACGCGACACTTATGTTCGGCAAAAAAACAAACAAAAATAATTTTGATACTACTTGGCATTAATACTTTATATTCGATGGTGTATATGGTGAACTTTTTTTTAAGGTACGGCCTAATGTACATCCTATATTAATGGAACTTAATAACGGGTGATCATTCTTGAGGTATTTTTTTTCAATAGGATTTTTTTTACCGAATACGCGTGAATTGTGTTGAACCTTATTTATGTTTTTTTCAGTATTGTTTGCCATTTCATCATGGAAAGACTTACGCCGCAACAACGTCTCCACTTTGAACAACCGAATTATGGAAATGAACGTTTGGTAAGCAACGTTTTTGACCACAATTTTGTTCAGTGATGAGGCACATTTCTGGCATAACGGCAAAGTAAACAAAATTGCCGCATTTGGGCTCAAGAGCAACAGGAAGAGGTTCAAGAGGTGACATTACATCCAGGGAAAACCACGTTTTGGTGCGGTTTATAAGCTGGTGGAATAATCGGAGCATATTTTTTCAAAAATGATGATGGCCGGAACGTAACCGTGAATGGTGCTCGCTATTGCGCCATGATATCAGACTTTTGCTACCTGAAATTGAAGCCCGTAATCTTGACGACACTTAGTTTCAACAGGACGGTGCCACTTGCCATTTCACTTGTCATTTCGAAAAGCAGTTAATTTCACGTTTTGGATAGGTAAGTTGGCAGCCTAAGCTGAATTTATGTCTAAATTTCGTCATGAATCACAAAAGGGAAAAATGGAACTTTTTGGGTGTTGTTTGGAATTATCTAGCAATTATTTATTAATTTAAGGTCGCTGATTTTAAATCTAACCACAATTTTCTCCATCAGCTCGAATTATTATGTTACAGATACTAATCATATATTCGGCCTTTTCCAAAAATTTAAAGTTCAAAAAATCATAAAATTTCATTGCATAAGCCAACTATTATAATTGATGTAGTTGTTACCTTTGAACAAAAACAATTTTTTAATATCTCAAAAAAAATGACTAAGTAATGTTTGTTTAAAAAAGAAAAACAAAAAGTACACCTTTTAATTTTCTTCACACTCAAAGTTGATCGGTTGGGAGCAAATTTTACTTTTTATTAGCTCTATTAAATATCATTTAAGGTAGCTTTCTAAAACATGTATGTACATTAATATTGATTGAAAATTAAATGAGTTATGCTAAGTTCGGTGATATCAGATTTTTCCCATTTTTTGATTCTACATAAAAAAAATTAAAATTTTGTATATTTAAAAATCATGAAAAATGAAAATGAAAAAAATGTTATCAAGTATCAAACACCCATGATCTGGCGGGAACCTTCGAATCATCATGTCGATTGCTATTTTTGCGTTGTAGACATAACAGGAATAACCAAAACTACTCGGTCTAAGTGGATTTATCATAACTTGTTGTGTATCACTCGACCAGTCCTATACCTAAGTGATGAATTAGAAGCACAAAGCTGGGTGATAACCCTTTTCCACCCTTGGGATCAGTTCAGATGCTTCCTTAGATGACCGCGCATACACTCTATCATTTAGCTTGTTAAATTTTTTATGAACGGTAAACATTTTTCATCGGTGAACAAAATTTTTCTTTGCAAGTGATCAGCGTGCTTCACCAAAAGACATTTGCATTTTTCAATCCTATTTTTTTAAAGCTTCAGTCAATAATGTCCGGACGGCGTTTGAAAACCCCAAGTCCCAAGTCTTTTTTAATTATTCGACTCATGGACTTTTGCGTGATATTCATATCACGGGCCATGATTTTCTGTTTTCGGAGCGGATTTCTGTGAATTCTTGATTTAACGGCTTTGATAGCATGCGGTGTTCGAACAGAGCGTGGGCGGCCCTTCCGGTGGCGGTCTTTTACATCTCCAGTCTCCTTAAAGAGTTTTATGCATCGGTACACGAACATGCAACTAGTCCCTAGTGGCCTCATTATATGAGCACTCCATGATGAAAGTTGAAACAATTTTAAAATCCCGTTACAGACTAACGCTATTGAGGTTAGCTTTCAAAACCCATATGACATTAACGGGGTATGTTCAGTTCTAATATTGAAATGGGCGTGTTCAATGTTGTAACAGTATTAATGTCCAATCTGAAATTGAAGAAAATCGGTGCAGATTTAGATACAGATTCTTTACATAATTGTTTATCCGTTTTTAAATCATATTAAATTTGTCAGGCGTTAGGTTTCTGGTACTAAAGAAATACGTGTTAAAATTGACGAAAATCTGTTTAGATTTAGATAAAGCTTCCACAACTTTGAGGACTGGATTAATGTTTTTAAAGTACATTAAAGCGTATCGCTTTTTATACTTGCCCATCATATCTCAACTTATTCAACAATAATTAACAAAATTAAGGTAAAATTAAGTAATGAAAATTTTTATCAATCATATTTCGACGTGATTCAAGTTGGCTGCATTTTTGACTTTTCTTATGTTTAACAAAAATGAGGTCAATTTGTTGCTCATCGGTGACCGCCATAGCAGATTCATGTAGAACACGAACAATGAGAATGACATATGTAGATAAACTGTGATAATAATTAATTTTAGCAAAGAAAACAATTAAATCAAGTTATTTTCCTTGTGCTAACGTGGTAAAACGATAATTTCTTCTGAACATTGGAAAGCTTTCAGCTGCTCTTGCGAATTTGCAGTACGAGTCAATATCAAAGTTGATGAAATTATGAACTTATAGACCGAAAATTTGTCGAATGCATCCTGTTGATTCATAGCGGATGCATACCCATACGTATCATACCCATCTGAATGCACTAGGTGATTTAGGTCTGTTATCATCGATAACAAAACATTCTCTAGGTGGAAAACTACCCGTTATTTTCGTTTAACGGACGGGGGACCTCTTAAAACTCTATCGGCATTAGAGAAAAGCATTCCGACTACCGCGAATTGGCAGTGGTTGGTTTTCCACCAGAAACAAGAATGGCGCATACACTTTCACACCGAACTGAGCCAGTATTGTATATATCATCGAGGGTTGCATACATGTCACATAACAGCGGAGGTTTCGTGAGGCTGTCGTTAGTCAGCGCACTGTGCTAATAGCACCGGGCTTCACGCTGTCCAAAAATCAATAGGAAAACAATGTAAGAGAATAGTTTTGTTCATATTGTACATGAATCTGCCATGGCAGTCACCGACGAGTAACGCATGGACCACATGGAGACAAATTAAATCACGTCGAAATATGGTCGATTAAAATTGTCATTATTTCATTTTGCATTAATTTTTTTAATTATTGTTGTAAAAGTTGAGATTTGATGGGTAAATTTAAAAAGGAGGTTCTTGATGTCAATGAATTTAAAAACAGAAAAATTGGTCTCTTTAAGAGAAAAAGATCGCTTTATCACACTTTAACATCACAATGTAAACACCGAAGATACAAAGAAAAACATAAAAAGACAACCCCTACAGTCGGAGAAATGGGCAAATACATCTTTAAAAATTGTTCTGATTCTGATTTTGTACAAGCTTTACTGATATAAGGGCGAAACATTAGGGTAGTAGCAATATATTATGGTAAGTACTTGAGGTCAGTGACTTCAAAAACAGAAAAATTCGTCTTCTCGAGACAAGCTCATAGATCTCACACTTTGTTTTTTTCCTATGTTCGGAAAAAAACAAAAAAAAATTTTGATACTACCTGGCATTAATACTATATATTCGATGGTGTACGGTGAACTTTTTTTAAGGTACGGCCTAATGTACATCATATATTGATGGAACTTAATAACGGGTGATCATTCTTGAGGTATTTTTTTCAATAGGTTTATTTTACCGATTACACGTGAGTTGTGTTAAACCTTATTTATGTTTCTTTTCAGTACTATTTGCCATTTCATCATGGAAAGACTTACACCACAACAATGTCTCCAATGTGACCTACCGCATTATGGAAATGAATGTTTGGTAAGCAACGTTTTTTGACCACAATTTTGTTCAGTGATGAGGCCCATTTCTGGCTCAACGGCAAAGTCAATAAATAAAATTGACGCATTTGGGCTGAAGAGCAACACGAAGAGGTTCAAGAGGTGCCATTATACCCAGAAAAACCACGTTTTGGTGCGGTTTATAAGCTTGTGGAATCATCGGTGCATATTTTTTCAAAAATGATGATGGCCGGAACGTAATCGTGAATGGTGCTCCCTATCGCGCCATGATATCGGACTTTTTGCTACCTGAAATTGAAGCCCCTAATTTTGACGACACTCGGTTTCAACAGGACGGTGCCAATTGCCATACAGCTGCTCAAACAATAGATCTTGTGGCAACCCTCCCAAACTGACAGTGCACGATAACAACCAGTTGATCTGGCAACGCATATATGAATTATTATTGTTTAGTTTTCTGATGCAATAAGTTGTGTTTTCTTACGTTTGGTATAATAAATAAATAAGACGATAATATAAACAGTAAGTTGAAATATATCTTCTTAATCTGGATAGAATCCTGGGCTGTTACATTGGCGACGAGGTAAATATGGAAAGGAAAGTCTGGAGAAAAAGACATGAATTAATACACACAAATGATTTCATTATTGATTTCAGATTGCCAGTTAGGCAAATAAATTCTGTGTTTTAGTTCAAAGAACTAGAATAAGAACAAGCACGAGCAAGGTGTACAAAATCTGTGTTCCAATTTGGAAAATCCATTTGGAATAAGATCTGGGCCAGTTGGGCAAATGAAGTACAAATAAAGGTACAAGACGATCAGTCGTAAGTTGAAATATTATGTCGACCTGACAGTGATTTTATTTAAACATTTTGTTTGTTTAGGAAACAATAACATTGATTCCGAACATGAATGAGATAAATGGAATTAGGCCATTTCTTTGTGAGGCAATTGACAAGTCGCTTATTCGTACTGAGTGGGAAAAATGGCTGAGGGCATTCACTTTCTACACTCAGGCTGAAGAAATAACAGATGCTGTCAAGAAAAAGAATAAACTTTTACATTATGGTGGGACTCAACTGCAGGAAGTGGCACATAACATTCCAGATGCACTTACATGTGGGGAAAAAGACGATGCCTATAAAGTGTTAGTTGACAAATTGACTGACTATTTTTCCCCAGAAAGGAATTCAACATTTGCGAGACATTTGTTTCGATCACTTAAGTCAGAATCGGGTGAAACCTTTAATAAATTCTTATTGAGGACGCGGCAACAGGCTTCAAAGTGTGTGTTTGGTGAAACAAAGACTGATATTCTGGAAATCAGCATCAAAGATAAATTGATTGACTCATGGGCATCTGCGGATTTGAAAAAGAGGTTACTGGAAAAGGAGCACTCCTTAAAGGAAATTATTGAAATTTGCCAAGTCCATGAGCAAATTAATGCTCAGTCAAAATCAATGCATGCTCCAAGTACAACTGTTGAAATCAATAAAATTGCAAATAACTGCGAGTGTTTTAGATGTGGACAAAACAGTCATGACGGAAACAGTGTTGATTGTCCAGCCAGGAAAATTAAATGCAACAAATGTGGCCTGGTGGGACATTATGCCCGGAAATGCCGTACTGTTTCAAATAAACGGAAATTTTCTTCACATGATAACAGAAATCCAAAGCGTCGAGATTTTGGGTATTCCTAGATAAGATATATTGATGGCCAATCCAAATCAAATGATGACTGCTGTTTTAAAATATTTGATAAAGGAGAATCCACGATTGAGGTAATACCGTGTTTTGTAGGTGGTAAGAAAATAAGTATGTTGATAGATTCCGGATCAAAATACAACCTCCTGTGTGAATGTGATTGGTATTTGTTGAAGACCGAAAAAGCAGTGATGTGGAATACTCGATTTAAATCAGAGCACCAATTCAGGGCATACGCTGGAAACGTGCCACTTACGATAAAAGCAGTTTTTGAAGCTGTTATTGGGCTTGAGAAAAGTTCTAATTTGGTTTCAACATTTTACGTTATTGAGCATGGCGAGCAATCATTGCTGGGTAAAGATACTGCCATCAAACTGGGTGTATTGAAGTTGGCATCAATCATGTGGAAAGATTGAAACATTTCAATAAGATTGCTGGGATTAAAGTAAGCTTATCCGTCGACACCTCCATAAAACCGATTCAACAACCTTTGCGTAGGGTGCCAGTTGCTATTGAGGTTAAAGTGGAAGCGAAACTAAATGAGGCATTAGCTTTGGATATAATTGAACCGGTTGTTGGGCCCAGCGCGTGGATATCTCCGGTGGTCATTGTCTTCAAAGAAAATGGAGACATTCGGCTATGTATTGATATGAGACGTGCAAATGCGGCAATTTTAAGGGACAAATATCCTCTGCCAACTTTCGACAGTTTTATGACGAGATTGCAAGGAGCAAAATTCTTTTCAAGGCTTGATTTAAAAAATGTCTATCATCAATTGGAGCTTGAAGAGGAAAGTCGATATATAACAACATTTATAACTTCAAAAGGTTTATTTAGATATAAAAGGCTGTTATTTGGGGTGAATTCAGCTCCGGAAATATTCCAAAAGACTATGGAAAATATTTTGGCTCCATGTAAAAATGCATTAAACTATTTGGATGACATAATAGTCTTCGGCGAAACTGAAAAGGAACATGATAAACACTTGGAAAATGTTCTAACCGTATTTAAGAGCTTTAATGTAGCCATAAATAACGACAAATGCTTATTGAAGGTACAGACTTTAAAATTTTTAGGCCATATTCTATCATCAGATGGCATAAGCGCTGACCCGAACAAAATCGATAGTGTTTTGAATTTTCGAGCCCCAAACACCCGTGAGGAAACTCGGAGTTTTCTGGGTCTAGTAACCTATTTGGGAAAATTTATACCAGATTTGAGTGATCTAGTTGAACCTTTAAGAGCGACCATAAAAGCCAATGAGAAATTCATATGGACCACTAGACAGAATGATGCATTTACAAAACTCAAGGGAAAGTTGGCGGAGCTTCCAACACTAACTTATTTTTCACCAAAACGACGGACAAGATTGATTGCTGACGCAAGTCCTGTAGCTTTGGGGGCGGTCCTCATTCAATTCACTGACGATACTCCGTTTGTTGTGTCTTTTGCCAGTAAAGCGCTTTCCGAAGTTGAGCGTCGCTACTCACAAACGGAAAAGGAAAGTCTCGCTCTGGTGTGAGCTGTAGAAAGGTTTTATTACTACCTAGCAGGAATCCAATTTGAGCTAGAAACAGACCACAAGCCCCTTGAAGCTATTTTTAAACCGACATCGAAGCCGCCGGCTCGTATCGAACGTTGGGTGTTACGACTGCAGTCGTTTAACTACAAGATTATTTATAAAGCAGGAAAGCATAATATTGCAGACTCGCTATCCAGACTCTGCAATGTGGATACAGCTGTAACTTTTGACAAGCCATGCGAATTCAGCATTTGTTCTATCGTAGGAAATTCAATTCCGCGAGCGTTAACAGTTTTGGAAATTGTCCACCATAATAACAAGGATGACGAACTTATGATGGCAGTAGAATGTATAAATACCGACAACTGGGGTACAGCAACTAAGAGCAGGTATTATCCATTTCGATTTGAGCTCAGTATTTTGGGGAATTTGTTGCTAAGAGGAACGAGACTCGTGATTCCAGGAAGCCTGAGACAACAAGTGCTGGATCTAGCTCACGAAGGCCATCCGGGCGAAACCGTAATGAAGCGCAGAATTCGAGCAAAGATTTGGTGGCCGTTGGTCGATCGAGATATAGAGAAATACGTTAAGAGCTGTCGTGAATGTATGTTGGTATCTCGACCGATACCACCAGCGCCTATGAATAGACGGATCATGCCGGATAGTCCCTGGGCTTGTGTAGCAATGGACTTATTGGGTCCGTTGCCAAATCACGATTTTGTATTTGTAATAATTGATTACTATTCGCGATACCATGAACTTAAATTTATAAAGAAGATAACATCAGCGGAAATTATTGACTTTCTCGAGGAAATATTTGCCCGACATGGATATCCGAGATCAATTACAGCTGATAATGGTCGCCAATTCGTAAGCGAGGAGTTCAAGGCATTTTGCCACACCAATAATATTGAATTGATGACATCACCGCCTTATTGGCCCCAAGCCAATGGAGAGGTCGAAAACTTGAACCGCTCTCTGGTAAAACGTCTTCAAATTGCTCACTCGCAGGGTTTGGACTATAAAAAAGAGATTCGTAGGTTTACACTCATGTACAACGTCACCCCGCATGGCACAACTGGGAAAGCTCCATCGGAACTTATTTTTAATCGAGTTATTAGAGATAAGATTCCATCGCTGAATGACGTTGAAGAGCATGTTATCGACTCTGAAGCCAGAGACAATGACATTGCTAATAAGGAAAGAGGGAAACAAAGAGCCGATACTGATAGAAGCGCTATCGATTGTGACATCAAAGTTGGGGATAAGGTACTACTCCGAAATACTCTTCACAGTAATAAATTGTCTACAACATTTGGAAAAACTGAATATGAAGTAACTGAGAGGAAGGGAAATGATGTTGTAATATCAGGAGAAGGCAGTGTGTATCGTAGAAACATTACTCATGTTAAGAAAGTTCCAGCTGATTCATCGCTGCCATCTTTAACCAAACATAACAGGACTTCGGTTGAAAACTCAGAACATCTCGAACACCAAAAAGACATGGATTCCGCCAATTATCGTCGTGCCGGTAATGAGCTGTCACCGGAAGTACCATCAACATCACAGAATATCGATCCAGATGGACCCAGGCCTAAAGTGACGTTGAAGCTTAAAAATATAGGAGGGATGTGGCAACCCTCCCAAACTGACAGTGCACGATAACAACCAGTTGATCTGGCAACGCATATATGAATTATTATTGTTTAGTTTTCTGATGCAATAAGTTGTGTTTTCTTACGTTTGGTATAATAAATAAATAAGACGATAATATAAACAGTAAGTTGAAATATATCTTCTTAATCTGGATAGAATCCTGGGCTGTTACAGATCTATTGAGAGGTCATTTCGAAAAGCAGCTAATTTCACGTTTTGGACAGTTGTGTTGGCAGCCTATATCGAGTGATATTACACTTTTAGACATTTTTCTTTAGGGTTACGTAAAGTCCAAAGTCTATGCTGACAAACCAGCTACGAATCAGGTTTTGGGTGCCAACATTACGCGTGTCATTAGAGCCATACTGGTCGAAGTGCTCGAAAGAGTATTCCAAAATTGGACCGAATATAAACCCTGAGGCGTAGTTGCGGCCAACAGTTGAAATTATATAGAAATTATATTTAAAAAATAAATGGCATAAAATGTCCTTTCAAATTACCTATCAAAATTCCACAAAAAAATTCCACGCTTGAGTTAAAGTACAGCCCGAGTGTGTTTTTTGGGCCAAGAAAGGACGTTAATGAAATTGAATAAAATCGGCTCAGACTTATTTAAAGATCTTAAACATATATGTTTAGCTGAATTTATGTCTAAATTTCGTCATGAATCACAAAAGGGAAAAAATGGAACTTTTTGCGTGTTGTTTGGAATTATCTAGCAATTATGTATTAATTTGAGGTCGCTGATTTTAAATCTAATCTTAATTTTTCTCCATCAGCTCGAATTATTATGTTACAGATACTAATAATATTTTCGACTTTTTCCAAAAATTTAAAAAATCATAAAATTTCATTGCATAAGCCAACTATTAAAATTGATGTAGTTGTTACCTTTGAACAAAAACATATTTATAATATCTCAAAAAAATGACTAAGTAATATTTGTTTTAAAAAGAAAAACAAAAAATACACATTTTATTTTTCTTCACGCTCAAAGTTGATCGGTTGGGAGCAAATTGTACTTCTTATTAGCTCTATTGAATATCATTTAAGGTAGCTTTCTAAAACATGTATGTACATAAATATCGATTAAAAATTAAATGAGTTATGCTAAGTTTGGTGATATCAAAATTTTCCCATTTTTTGATTCTACCAAAAAAAAATTTGTATATTTGAAAATCATGAAAAATTAAAATAAAAAAAGGTTATCAAGTATCCAACACCCATGATCTGGCAGGAACCTTCGAATCATCATGAATTAACAAAACCAACCGGTCTAAGTGGATTTATACTAACTTGTTGTCTATTACCCGACCAGTCCTGTACCTAAGTGATGAATTAGCGAACAAAGCTGTGTGATGACCATTTTCCACCCTTGGGATCATTTTAGATGATTCCTCAGATGACCGCGCATACACTCTATCATTTTGCTTGTTAAATTTTTCATGAACGGTAAAAAGTTTACATTGGTGACCAAAATTTTTCTGTGCAAGTGATTATCGTGCTTCACCAAAAGACGTTTGCATTTTTCAATCCTATTTTTTTTAAAGCTTCAGTCAATAATGTCCGGACATCGTGTGAAATCCCCAGGTCCCAAGTCTTTTTAATAATTCGATTCATTGACTTTTGCGTGATATTCATATCACGGGCCATGATTTTCTGTTTTCGGAGCGGATTTCTGTGAATTCTTGATTTAACGGATTTGATGGCATGCGGTGTTTGAAAAGAGCGTGGGCGGCCCTACCGGTGGCGGCCTTTTACATCTCCAGTCTCCTTAAACAGTTTTATGCATCGGTAGACGAACATGCGGCTAATCCCTAGTGGCCGTAGCGTTTTGAAAATATCGCTTTTTTCATTTCACACTTGAAAAGCTCTATTACAGCGATACGGTTCTCATTATATGACCACTCCGTGATGAAAGTTGAAACAATTTTAAAATCCCGTTATAGACTAACGCTATTGAGGTTAGCTTTCAAAACCCATATGACATTAACCGGGTATGTTCAGTTCTAATATTGAAATGGGTGTGTTCAATGTTGTAACAGTATTAATGTCCCTCCTAAGTATTCATCCAATTTTTCTCTTTTTAGCTGTTGCAATCACATATTTCGTCCAATCTGAAATTAAAGAAAAATGGGTGCAGATTTAGATACAGATTCTTTACATAATTATTCATCCGATTTTAAATTTTTAGCTCTAGAAGCCACATATAACATCCAATCATATTAAATTTGTCAGGTGTTAGGTTTCTGGGACCAAAGAAATACGTATTAAAATTGGCGAAAATCTGTTTAGATTTAGATATAGCTTCCACAATTTTGTTAATAAGATTTGATGTTTTCAGCTCTAGAGGACTGGATTAATGTTTTTAAAGAACATAAAAGCGTATCCCTTTTTATACCTACCCATCATATCTCCACTTATTCAACAATAATTAACAAAATTAAGGTAAAATTAAGTAATGAAAATTTGTATCAATCATATTTCGACATGATTCAAGTTGGCTGCATTTTTGACGTTACTTATGTTAACAAAAATGAGGTAAATTCGTTGCTCATCGGTGACCGCCATAGCAATGAACAATGAGAATGACATCAATAAGCTGTGGTAATAATTAATAAAGAAAACAATTAAATCAAGTTATTTTCTTGTGCTAACGTGGTAAAACGATAATTTCTTCTGAACATTGGAATGCTTCCAATATCAATATCAAAGTTGATGAAATTATGAACTTATAGACCGAACATTTGTCGAATGCATCCTGTTGATTCATAGTGTGCTGATAAAATCGTATCATTCCCATCTGAACGCATCTGAAAACTACCTGTTATTTTCGATTAACGGACGGGGGACCTCTTGAAGCTCTATCGGCATTAGAAGATCCAACTTATATAGAGGAAAGCATTCCGACTTCCGCGAATTGGCAGTGGTTGGTTTTCCACCAGAAACAAGAATGGCGCATACACTTTCACAACGAACTGAGCCAGTATTGTATATATCATCGAGGGTTGCTTACATGTCACATAACAGCGGAGGTTTCGTGAGGCTGTCGTTAGTCAGCGCACTGTGCTAATAGCACCGGGCTTCACGCTGTCCAAAAATCAATAGGAAAACAATGTAAGAGAATAGTTTTGTTCATATTGTACATGAATCTGCCATGGCGGTCACCGACGAGTAACGCATGGACCACATGGAGCCAAATTAAATCACGCCGAAATATGGTCGATTAAAATTGTCATTATTTCATTTTGCATTAATTTTGTGAACTATTGTTGTTAAAGTTGAGATATGATGGGTAATTATAAAAAGGGGGTTCTTGATGTCAATAAATTTAAAAACAGAAAAATTGGTCTCTTTAAGAGAAAAAGATCGCTTTATCACACTTTAACATCCCACTGTAAACACCGAAGATACAAAGAAAAACATAAAAAGACAACCCCTACAGTCGGAGAAATAGGCAAACACATCTTTAAAAATTGTTCTGATTCTGATTTTGTGCAAGCTTTACTTTTCTGATATAAGGGTGAAACATTAGGGTAGTAGCAATATATTATGATAAGTACTTGAGGTCAGTGACTTCAAAAACAGAAAAATTCGTCTTCTTGAGACAAGCTCATCGATCTCACACTCTAATATCCGGCTGTTAATACAGAAGATAGCAAGACAAAATTAAAAGCGCGACACCTATGTTCGGAAAAAAAACAAAAAAAATTAATACTACCTGGCATTAATACTATATATTCGATGGTGTACGGTGAACTTTTTTTAAGGTACGGCCTAATGTACATCATATATTGATGGAACTTAATAACGGGTGATTATTCTTGAGGTATTTTTTCAATAGGTTTATTTTACCGATTACACGTGAGTTGTGTTAAACCTTATTTATGTTTCTTTTCAGTACTATTTGCCATTTCATCATGGAAAGACTTACACCACAACAACGTCTCCAATTGTCCAACCGTTTTATGGAAATTAATGTTTGGTAAGCAACGATTTTAGAAATGAGGCCCATTTCTGGCTCAACGGCAAAGTCAAAAAACAAAATTGCCGCATTTGGGCTGAAGAGAAACAGGAAGAGGTTCAAGGGGCACCCCTTGAACCTCTTCCCAGGGAAAACCACGTTTTGTTGCGGTTTATAAGCTGGTGGGATCATCGGTGCATATTTTTTCAAAAATGATGATGGCCGGAACGTAACCGTAAATGGTGCTCGCTATGGCGCCATGATATCGGACAGGACGGTGCCAATTGCCATACAGCTGCTCAAACAATAGATCTATTGAGAGGTCATTTCGAAAAGCAGCTAATTTCACGTTTTGGACAGTTATGTTGGCAGCCTAGATCGAGTGATATTACACCTTTAGACATTTTTCTTTAGGGTTACGTTAAGTCCAAAGTCTATGCTGACAAACCAGCTACGAATCAGGTTTTGGATGCCAACATTACGCGTGTCATTAGAGCCATGCTGGTCGAAGTGCTCGAACGAGTCATCCAAAATTGGACCGAATAGAAACCCTGAGGCATAGTTGCGGCCAACATTTGAAATTATATAGAATTTATATTTATAAAATAAATGGCATAAAATGTCCTTTCAAATTGCCTATAAAGATTTCACACTTGATTTGAATTTTCATATTATTTTTGTACTAGAAGGATCACCCTTTACAAGTAAGTTTTTTGGGCCAAGGAAGGGCGTTATAGAAATAAGAGAAATTCAGTTAGATTTTGATTTAGCTCCTATATATTCATCTGACTATAAATCTTCAGGTCTAGAAGCCATATCTTACATCAAATCTACTTTAGTTAAAGTATAGCACGAGTGTGTTTTTTGGGCCAAGAAAGGACGTTAATGAAATTTAATAAAACCGCCTCAGACTTATTTACAGATCTTAAACATATATGTTTAGCTGAATTAATGTCTAAATTTCGTCACAAAAGGGAAAAAATGGAAATGTTGTGTGTTGTATGGAATTATCTAGCAATTATTTACTAATTTGAGGTCGCTGATTTTAAATCTAATCTCAATTTTTCTCAATCAGCTAATCATATTTTCGACTTTTTTCAAAAATTTAAAGTTCAAAAAATCATAAAATTTCATTGCATAAGCCAACCATTATAATTGATGTAGTTGTTACCTTTGAACAAAAACAATTTTTTAATATCTGAAAAAAAAGACTAGGTAATGTTTGTTTTAAAAAGAAAAACAAAAAATCCAAATTTTAATTTTCTTCACGCTCAATGTTGATCGGTTGGGAGCAAATTGTACTTTTTATTAGCACTATTGAATTTCACATAAGGTAGCTTTCTAAAACATGTATGTACATAAATATCGATTGAAAATTAAATGAGTGATGCTAAGTTCGGTGATATCAGATTTTTCCCATTTTTTGATTCTACCTAAAAAAATTAAAATTTAGTGTATTTAAAAATCTTGAAAAATGAAAAAAAGGTGTATCAAACACCCATGATCTGGCGGGATCCTTCTAATCATCATGATGATTGCTGTTTTTGCGTTGTAGACATAACAGGAATTAACAAAACTAAGCGGTCTAAGTGGATTTATCCTAAATTGTTGTCTATTACCCGACCAGTCCTGTACTTAAGTGATGAATTAGAAGCACAACAATCTACATCTACAGAAAATTAACACGAATTACTACAAAATTCTCCTTCACTAAGTACTGCAAGTTGATTAGATAACTTCCATTTCGATATTTCTTCTGAACGCCAGCCATTTAATCTGGAGGATCTTAATGATATAGTGAGAGACGTTGGACTCTCTAAAATGGCATCTGAAATTCTAGCATCTCGTTTTAAGAAAAATAACCTGTTTACCCAAGAAACAAAAATTTCATACTACCGTAACAGAAAAAAAAAATTTACTTCTAATCTTTTCAGAAGACGACGAGTTTGTTTATGTTCAGATGTTCCTGGTTTAGTAACAGCGATGGGATTAGAGAAGTATGGTCCAAATGAATGGCAACTATTTATAGATTCTTTTTAATGAAGCCTAAAATGTGTACTTCTGCATAACGGTAATAAATTGGGTTCATTACCTATTGCACATTCAATTAAAGAAGAATATTCTACTATTGCCTCGTTTATAGATAAAATTAAGTACTGCGAACACCGGTGGCTAATTTGTCTTGATCTGAAAATTGTCAATTTTCTTCTAGGGCAACAAGGAGGCTACACAAAACATCCGTATTTTATTTGTTTATGGGAGAGCAGAGCAAGATCTCAACCCTGGAGTAAAAAAGACGGGCCTTCGAGGGAAGCTATAGTTCCAGAAAAGCTAAATACAGTTAATGAACCACTTGTGCATATCCATATCAAGCTAGGGCTTATGAAATAATTTGTCGAACCTCTCAACAAGCACAGTGATTGTTTTAGTTATATCAGTAGGAAGTTCCAAAATTAGAGTTGTGAGAAACTGAAAGCTGGCATTTTTGATGAAAACTTTAGTAGTTCCATGGCAGATACAGGAATGAATTTGGTTGGATAGTACAAAATTTCCTGGGAACTAAAAGGATGGGAACTGCTCGGACCACGTGGATAACATGTTGTCAAAGTACACTATCTACATAGTTATTAAAATTGTTCCCATCAAGGTATTCGTACTATAGAGGAGCGGTACCAGGGTTACTGTGATGCCCATATAATGGCGGACTATTGCTGGTTATTTAAAAGTCAGCCCTCTCAACCAGATAATTTAAGAAAATATTATAAAATAAAATTTTTCGATGAGTTGCAATTAGATTATAACTTTTTTGTATTAAAAATTCTTGTTTTTCTTTAAAATCGACTTTTATTAATAAATTGAAAAGTATAGCTGATAGAGTAAATCTCACTTATGTAATATCTGAAAACTGTGACCTAAGAACAATTTAACACACCTATCAAAAAAATAGAACAGCAGAAAACACACACATATTCATAAATGTTATTTGTGTATGGAAATCGCGATTTTTGTCAATTCAGTTTTCTCAGTAAATTGTTGACAAAATCAAAAGTTGTTTACCGATTTCAATGCAATAAAGCTGATTTGATTCAAAATATATTTAACTACGAGGGTTACTATATATATTTCTGGCACTTCTGACATTTCCATTGGAAAGTTTGGAATTTTTTAGCATAAACGTACTCAGAACGTTTTGACGCACGAACATCATTTGTGTTGTTTACAGCGAAATAAATTTGGCAAAAAAATGTAATTAACTCCTGAACATTTTCGTGCGATCATTTTTTACAACTTTCAGCGTGGATTATCACGATAAGAGTGCATCGATGAACTTAAATCTTTGTATGGCGATTAAGCACCATCCTATAGCCTATCCTATAGACTTTCGCTCAAAGACGAAAGTAATAAAGGTCGTCCAAAAACGGCCGTTGTGCAATAGAATGATACCGTGCGTGAACTGATAATGCAAGATCGTCATATGACATCCTTGGATATTTCTTCCACCAACATACATTTGATATTGCATGAACATCTGGCCGTAAAAAAGGTTTATTCCCGTTGGATCCCGCACAATTTGACAATCGCTCAAAAAAAGGCTCGTGTCGATAGTTGCAAAGGAATTTTCAAAAAAATACTATCGCGGTGCTTCAAATGACGTTTATAAGACCATTACAAGTGACGAATCATGGATCTATACGTATAAGCCCGAAACAAACAGTAATCGACCCTGTGGATCTTCGAAGACGAGACAAATCCAATGAAAGTTGTTTGTGGAAAAAGCACTTTGGCAAAACTGGTCATGTGGCGACTATTCCGCTTGATCATCGTAGGAGGTCAATTCTGAGTGGTACACCACAATGTAGTTGCCTGAAGTTTTCGGAGAAATTCGAAAAACGAACAAAAGATGACGAATCATTGTGACCATGACAATGAGTGCTCTCACACATCGGCTTAAACCAGCGCCTTTTTGATCGGCCAAAACGTCGAATTGATGGGTCATTCGCCGTACAGCCCTGACTTGGCACCGAATGACTTCTTTTTATTCCCGCACATCAAGAAAAAAATGCACGATTTTTGTCGTCAGTTTAGTTTTTTTAATTGAATATTGTGAACCGTTTTCAAATTATTTAAATATTTGTATTGGCAGTGCCAGTTTAGTTTTTTTTAATTGAATATTGTGAACCGTTTTCAATTATTATTTAAATATTTGTATTGGCAGTGCCTTTATTTTGGACATAAAGGTACATCGCATTCAACATTCAGTTCTTATAGGCTGTTTCCACTACGGTCGCGTCCACGTCCGCGTCCAAAAATCAACGAACGCGCGTTACAGCCTATACAAAAAACATAGGCAGTTAGGTATGGGAAAAAGTCGCGTTCATATTGGACGCGTTTATCGATAAGTCGCGTTTAGTATAAATTCGATTATTTTTGCAGTCGAAACCCACCCATACCTATCAATGGCAATATCGCAAATTGCACATCCCTATGAAAACAGCTGTTAATCATTATAAATATAAACATCCAAAATGCAAAAAACAGGAGGTAGTTAATATTTTTGCTTTTGTTTAAATAATATTAATTTTTTCAATTATTTTAGATTTCAAAAAGACGGAATGGACAGCAGTATCAACACTATATCTGTTGGACCTCTGGGAGGAAAATATTGATGGCCTGAGGGGTGCTCGCAAAAACACCCACATACACAAAGAGATGGGGGAGAAGCTGGGAGTGACTGGCGCGGAAGTGAAAAATAAACCATTTGATCCTCATTTTTAACTGCGGTTAGCAAAATAATATCATTTAACTCCATGATAATGTAGTTAAATGATATTTAACTAAAAAAAAACAAATAAACGCAAACAGCTGTTTGAACGCAAACGTGGACGCAAAACACAATGGAAACACCATTAAAAATTATCGATAAATCGTGGACGCGGACGTGGACGCGACCGTAGTGAAAACAGCCTATTAAACAACAAAAAACCTTGTTCCCTTGCGTTATCCATTATTCGCTTCGAAACGGACCGATGTATTGTATTTTTGTGTTGTAAAAGTGCATCTTAATGAAACTGCGCAACACAGTAACTCTTGGTGCTGTCCCGTCATCACATGTGGATTAGATTCACTCTTTATTCGGTATGCCGAATAAAGCTGTTGTCTTTTCCGGGCATTGCAATATTTTGTGGCAACAATTCTTATCGATTGGGCAAATCCAGAGGGTTCAACTTGCTTGTTGTTTGGACTTTGTATGAAAACAATTTTAAGTTATCCTGAATTATCAGTTGTAATGACCGTCTGCTTACAGCAATTTGGGCCGATCAGTTTAAAGTCTAATCGCTTGGATTTGCCAGAATTTAAGATGCTACAGATGGTGTCTTGAACCAAAACATAATGATCTCGTTGGTACGGTTTTCGTGTGATACTTCCAGATTCGGCAAACATGTTTACCAGCCTGATAATGGTGCATCTAATCGGGGGAGTTACGCCAAACTCCCGCCTAAATTCCCTTTGGTCTGAAATACAGGACCTCAAGGCATGGTACCGCCGTACTACCCAAATCCTCTTTTCGGTATTCCAAGCATTAAGGTAAATCCTAATACTAACCTTCCACATAAGATAAAGAATAAGCCGATTGCTCTAACAGAATAAAATTTATTTTGTTTTATTATTTGGCGCGATTCGTGCGTCACCCTATATTATGTGACTTTTACAACTAAAAATAAAAAAATCAGATAAACATATATGTATGTGCTATATTCCCTTTGAACGGAATTACAGGACCTCAAATGATGGTATCGCGCATGCGTTTTATTTTTTGGCTCGATTCGTGCGTCACCCTGTATTATGTGGCTTTTAAACTAAAAAATTGATACACACAATGAGCGAGCTATATCTTATTTCGACACGATTTTCTCCAATTTCTTTTACGTCCTTCCCTGGTAAAGAAACCAACTCGTACTGAGTATCATCAAGATAGGTTGTTATAAGTATATGTGGCTAAAAATAGAAATATCGTATGAACATATTTGTGGGAGCTACATCAAAATCTGAAGTGTCCTTCCTCGACCTAAATTCCTAGTACTATTGAATGTAAGATGTAGCTTCTAGAGCTTAAAACGCATGATGAACACAAAAAAATTAACGTATGCCAAATTTCATTAAGATTGGATGTAATATATGGCTTTTAGAGCTTAAAACAAAAACATCGGATGAACATAACTGTGACAGCTATATAAAAATCTAAACTGATTTTCTTAATTCTAATGAAGTCCTTCCTTAGTGCAAGAAAAGAAAGTGTGTTAAATTTATCAAGATTTTGCTTCTAGAGATGAAGACATAAATTAAATTAATGACAGATTAAGGTATCTTAACCGACTTTCTTCAATTTCAATTAAGTTCTTCCTTGGCCTAAAACATACTCTTGATAAATGTCATTTAGATTACATGTAAAATATGGCTGTGAAAGCTAAAACAGAAACATCGGATGAACATAATTGTGGCAGCTATATTAAAATCTAAACTGATTTTTTATAATTTTAATGACGTCCTTCCTTGGTCGAATAAACGAACGTGTGTTCAACTTATCAATATTTATTACATCTATGGAGATAAATTCCTTACAACCTAGCTACAATATAAATGTAATATAAATTACAACACATACATTTTTATTAAAGTTTAAAACTAATTAAAAAAAAAATTAACAATTTTTTAAGTTTAACAGCATAATTTGAAAGGTGCGTTTCAATGGCGGTTGAAACGTAATATCTTAATGTTTGAGATCGCGCAATATGTCGAATGAGTGACAACATTATCACAAATTAATCCCTTTAAAAACATAACAGATGTACTATCTCTCCTAGATTATAGAGATTTTAAGGAAAGAAGTAGGCATCTACTATCATAAGATGGTATTAGTTGCGTAAAATTCATAGAAATAAAAGCAAATTTGTAACAAGAACGCATTTTACAAATTCTTTCATCCAATATTTGATTACTTCAATATCGTATATTTATGTTGTTAAGATCTTTATTTGTTACCTTAAAAGCTGTACTCACATAGTTCGCAAATACTGTATTTTGTTACTCAATTATTAAACTCAAATTGTTCTCATCGATTTCTTTATACATGTTTCTATTTCACTTTTACAAGAGCAATATTGGGTTTCATTTCTTTTCAATTGTCTTTTCGTTTCTACTAATTCCGTTAATTCTGGTTTTGTTACCCACTAAGATTTTATTTAATGTTGGTACAGAAATAAATTTATGTCATTCCTGTTTTGGCGTTTGACGGAGAAAGTCAACATTAGAAACCAATCTTGTTTTATTCTGGGAATCGGCCCTTAAACAATATTCAAATAAATCACGTCTATTTGGACCCTTCCCTCCATAAATAATAAAGTAGACGAATTGGACGATTTACATCTGTTCTGTCTTTCGACTAATAAATAATTCCATCTGAGTATCAACGGGGAATCTCAATATTAATCCCCATTACATTGGCGACCAACAAAAACAAAAACCCACCAAAAATATTAAAAGTAAATTGAGCGACCTCAGTGTAGTTGTTGTTTTGAGATAATTCGAGCTGTGCTTCTCCCTTTACATTATTTTCGGCGGATGTTGGTTGTTTTATAATCATCAGTACGTCAATAATTATTGACGTACTGATACCACGAGGAAATAATGCGTCGAAGCCCTCGTAACCCTCCAGCGACTACGACCATCGCACCAACAAGTCAAACTGCTGCATTAAATTCTATCAAAATTCAGGTAATCCATAATCCATCACCAAATATAGATATGCATAAAAATAATGGCAATATCACAGCGACTCCCACGCAAGAAGCCAGAACTTTGCAAATTGACGATGGAACTCCGCAAATAAATCAATCGGTATTGTCTGCCCAAGATTCAAACATGTCGCTGAATTCAAATACTTTTGCTACTAGTATATTGGCAAACCCAAGTACCGTTTCAAATAACAGTTCCGTCAATTTTACGCTTACACAAGATCAGTTCCAACAGTTAATGAAAAATTACAGTCCAAATCCCCACATAAAAAAGTCTTTTGTAAACTGTAGAGCACGAAAAATACATTCAATAGCCCTGAAAAACTAGATTTCAATCCATTGCACACTACTATTATAGGCAGAAATGTTCCGACATTAGGTATCAATATATATGGTATGGAAGGTGAAGCATATTCGATACAGCTGCACGAACAAGCGTGGCAGGTTATGCTTTGTTCAAAAACTAAAAGAGAAAAACGTAGAATTCCAAAAGGTCGCTACCTAGTCAAGAAATCGTATACTCAACAATTGTGAGCATTATAATCGGAAAACGATTTAAAAATATTCGTTTAATATGCTTATTAAAAGCTAAGGGAAATCGAACCCTAATCGGAATTGACTTTTTGGAGCAAGCTAACAATATCTTAGACTTAGCGGAAAGATTATGGTATTTCAAGGATGAACCGGAAAAATATTTCACATTCAAAATAAACCAAGTAACTCGCTCGATACCTTTAAGGCAATATCAAAGAAGTCGATACTGTAAACGAATATTTATTATGGTTCGAAGATAACAGCTTAAAGAGCCAATATGAATCGATCAGTCCGAAACCCCAACTATGCAATGAATCGTCTGATTATTCACTTGGCGGAATTATGAAAATTTTCGAAGATTCTGTTCGTTCAAATTACATAGTGGCAGTCGACACCTATTTATTTCCACCTATGAAACGAAGAAAGAGTAATGATTCTGATGCTATACAATTGAATTCCTTTGACATTAATCTTAGAGACGAAGAAGGAATAAACTTAAACATTTCGGAAAGGGAAGCACTAAAATATTTGAGGAAAAGATGGAGACAGTTCCGCATGTCTAACTTTTCATAAATACGGGCAACCATTCTCTGATTTCGGGTCCCCCTTACCGGTTATCTCCCGCATTGAAAGAAAAACTTAAGGTGGATATAGATGAAATGCTGAAAAAACAAATTATTAAAGAGGGAGAATCACCATGGGCTTTTCAAGTTGTCCTTATTTTGAACAAAATGGAGGCATTCGTGTCTGTGTAGATTACAGGAGACTTAATGTCATCACGATAACTTTACCTCGCATGGATGATTTACTGCACGCTGCGAAAGCTACTGCGTTTATGTCTACTATAGACTTAAAGTCAGGATGCTGGCAGATTAAAATGTCCGAAAAAGACAAGATTAAAACTGCTTTTACAACACCTTCGGCATATATATCGAATGCCGTTAGGCATTCCGGCAACATTTCAAAGGTTAATCGATTAGTTAAGAATTAGTCTTCCACAAATAACGATACTTGCATATCTCGATGACATTATTATATGTTCAAAAGACTTTGATGGCCATTTGAAAGACTTAATTAAGGTGATTGACAAATTAAAACTGTTTAAGCTTCAACTTAACGGAGATAAATGTCATTTATGCAGATCAGAGGTTAAATACCTGGGACACATTTTGACGGTAGAGGGATTGAAACCTGATCCAGATTTTACAGAGACTTCATCCAAAAAATGTAAAACAAGTTATATCATTTCTTCAAACATGTTCCTGGTACAGGCGTTTTATACCCACTTTTACAGAAATTTCTAAACCATTGTCTCGATTAACAAAGAAATGCGCAAAGTTCGTATGAACAAAAGAACAAGACGACTCTTTCAATAAACTAAAATGTATGTTAACATCACCACCGATTTTGCAACAAATTGATGAAAAGAAGCCACAGCTCCGATGTAAAACAAGTTATATCATTTCTTCAAACATGTTCCTGGTACAGGCGTTTTATACCCAATTTTACAGAAATTTCTAAACCATTGTCTCGATTAATAAAGAAATGCGCAAAGTTTGTATGGACAAAAGAAGAAGACGACTCTTTCAATAAACTAAAATGTATGTTAACATCACCACCGATTTTGCAACAAATTGATGAAAACAAGCCACAGCTCCGATTATGTGCTCGGAGCTGTTCTACTGCAGGGGGAGAAAGAAAATGAGCATCCAAGAGAATATGCAAGCCGACTAATACTTCCTGCAGAGAGAAATTATTCTACTACAGAGAGAGAGAGAAGCGTTGGCGGTAGTTTGGGCTGTTAAAAAGTATCGTTGATACATCGAGGGCTCTGATATATCCGTACTTACTGATCATCAACCCTTAAAATTGCTTTTCTCTTTGAAATCACCAACCGGACGTTTAACTAGATGGGCTCTTCAACTACAACCATTTAATATAACATTTGGATATACGCCAGTCAAGCAAAATGTAATAGCTGATACTTTATCACGCCCCCTTGCTCAATCGAAACGCAATCGGATGTTTGATGCGAATGTTTTTCTATTTCAATCGATTTTCCTTCCAAAGGCCATGCCGAAATTAGAAAAGCCCAATTAGATGACGATATTAAGAATATAGTGAATTCGTTTGAAGCTGACGACGGTATACCAACCGAGGTTTCATAATGGTAGACGGTGTATTATATAGATATTGTTCTGACAAGGCCAATTAGAATTTCATGATGATCCGAATGGCTGGACACTATGGTATAGACAGAACAATACAGCGAATCACGCAACATAATTATTGGTCAGGAATGCGAGCGGAAATCACCAGATATGTTAAAGCCTGTGTAGCAAGTCAACGTTATAAACCAACAAATTTGAAGCCAGCTGGACTATTACAAACACTAGCAAGTAGACAACGATTTGAAGTTATAATAATAAGGCATACGTTTATTCAAAACGCATAGAGAATATTGAATTTAAAATCGGCGATAAAGTGCTAGTAGCAACATACATTTTAAGCAATTCTGATAAAAATATTTCCTCAAAATTTGTTCCTCGAAGAGACGGTCCTTACGAGATAATTGGTAAAAAGGGTTCATCATGTTTTATTGTAGCAGCTGTGGATAACCTTGAAGTGTCATTAGGAACTCACCATATATCACACTTAACGACATACAATGGACCTTTAGAAAATAAGATACCCCATTAGACAACGAGGACGTCCGTCAAGAAAAACACCAAAACTTACAGAAGAAGCACCAGATCAAAGCAACGTGGAAAGCACAACACAAACATCTCAAACGATAAACAACAAAACTGTAGCGTTGTTCCAATTATGGATGGTAAAACTACGTCACATCAGCAAAACAATGACTATACATGAAGAATCCTAAGGCTAAGAAAATCCATGAAATAAAACCGTACCCTGCCACATCATCGGTATGATTTCTGTGGCAGAGGGGGAGGCTGCAACAAGAACGCATTTTACAAATTCTTGCATCCAATATTTGATTACTTCAATATCGTATATTTATGTTGTTAAGATCTTTATTTGGTATTGAAAAAGCTGTACTCACATAGTTCGCCAATAATGTATTTTGTTACTCAATTATTAAACTCCAATTGTACTCATCGATTTCTTTATACATGTTTTTACTTTCTGTTTCACTTTTACAACAACAATATTTGGTTTAATTTCTTTTCTCTTGTCCTTTCGTTTCTTCTAATTCCGTTAATCCTGTCATTCCTGTTTTGGCGTTTGACGAAGAAAGTCAACATTAGAAACCAATCTTGTTTTATTCTGGGAATCGGCCCTTAAACAATATTCAAATAAAACAATGTAAATTTAGAAAGTGAACAAATCTATTTGGACCCTTCCCTCCATAAATAATAAAGTAGATGAATTGAACGATTAACGTCTGTTCTGTCTCTCGACTAATAAATAATTCCATCTGAGTCTCAACGGGGAATCTCAATATTAATCCCCATTACACATTTTAAAAAAGAATAAAACATACGTACTCCAATTTAGAAAGAACAAAACAATAAATTATTGGTTTAGTGTGCGTAGGTATACTATAATCCAAATGGCAAATGAAAGTTAACTTGTTATTAAATTATCGCCTAATTTATGGTATTCAGAAACATTATCCAGATTATAATTACTAATTGTGTATTGATTAAAAATTAAGTTACGACAACGGTGAAAAGCCATTTGAAAGCATTTAGTTATAACAGTTCCGTCAATTTTACGCTTACACAAGATCAGTTCCAACAGTTAATGAAAAATTACAGTCCAAATCCCCACATAAAAAAGTCTTTTGTAAACTGTAGAGCACGAAAAATACATTCAATAGCCCTGAAAAACTAGATTTCAATCCATTGCACACTACTATTATAGGCAGAAATGTTCCGACATTAGGTATCAATATATATGGTATGGAAGGTGAAGCATATTCGATACAGCTGCACGAACAAGCGTGGCAGGTTATGCTTTGTTCAAAAACTAAAAGAGAAAAACGTAGAATTCCAAAAGGTCGCTACCTAGTCAAGAAATCGTATACTCAACAATTGTGAGCATTATAATCGGAAAACGATTTAAAAATATTCGTTTAATATGCTTATCTAAAGCTAAGGGAAATCGAACCCTAATCGGAATTGACTTTTTGGAGCAAGCTAACAATATCTTAGACTTAGCGGAAAGATTATGGTATTTCAAGGATGAACCGGAAAAATATTTCACATTCAAAATAAACCAAGTAACTCGCTCGATACCTTTAAGGCAATATCAAAGAAGTCGATACTGTAAACGAATATTTATTATGGTTCGAAGATAACAGCTTAAAGAGCCAATATGAATCGATCAGTCCGAAACCCCAACTATGCAATGAATCGTCTGATTATTCACTTGGCGGAATTATGAAAATTTTCGAAGATTCTGTTCGTTCAAATTACATAGTGGCAGTCGACACCTATTTATTTCCACCTATGAAACGAAGAAAGAGTAATGATTCTGATGCTATACAATTGAATTCCTTTGACATTAATCTTAGAGACGAAGAAGGAATAAACTTAAACATTTCGGAGAGGGAAGCACTAAAATATTTGAGGAAAAGATGGAGACAGTTCCGCATGTCTAACTTTTCATAAATACGGGCAACCATGCTCTGATTTCGGGTCCCCCTTACCGGTTATCTCCCGCATTGAAAGAAAAACTTAAGGTGGATATAGATGAAATGCTGAAAAAACAAATTATTAAAGAGGGAGAATCACCATGGGCTTTTCAAGTTGTCCTTATTTTGAACAAAATGGAGGCATTCGTGTCTGTGTAGATTACAGGAGACTTAATGTCATCACGATAACTTTACCTCGCATGGATGATTTACTGCACGCTGCGAAAGCTACTGCGTTTATGTCTACTATAGACTTAAAGTCAGGATGCTGGCAGATTAAAATGTCCGAAAAAGACAAGATTAAAACTGCTTTTACAACACCTTCGGCATATATATCGAATGCCGTTAGGCATTCCGGCAACATTTCAAAGGTTAATCGATTAGTTAAGAATTAGTCTTCCACAAACAACGATACTTGCATATCTCGATGACATTATTATATGTTCAAAAGACTTTGATGGCCATTTGAAAGACTTAATTAAGGTGATTGACAAATTAAAACTGTTTAAGCTTCAACTTAACGGAGATAAATGTCATTTATGCAGATCAGAGGTTAAATACCTGGGACACATTTTGACGGTAGAGGGATTGAAACCTGATCCAGATTTTACAGAGACTTCATCCAAAAAATGTAAAACAAGTTATATCATTTCTTCAAACATGTTCCTGGTACAGGCGTTTTATACCCACTTTTACAGAAATTTCTAAACCATTGTCTCGATTAACAAAGAAATGCGCAAAGTTCGTATGAACAAAAGAACAAGACGACTCTTTCAATAAACTAAAATGTATGTTAACATCACCACCGATTTTGCAACAAATTGATGAAAAGAAGCCACAGCTCCGATGTAAAACAAGTTATATCATTTCTTCAAACATGTTCCTGGTACAGGCGTTTTATACCCAATTTTACAGAAATTTCTAAACCATTGTCTCGATTAATAAAGAAATGCGCAAAGTTTGTATGGACAAAAGAAGAAGACGACTCTTTCAATAAACTAAAATGTATGTTAACATCACCACCGATTTTGCAACAAATTGATGAAAACAAGCCACAGCTCCGATTATGTGCTCGGAGCTGTTCTACTGCAGGGGGAGAAAGAAAATGAGCATCCAAGAGAATATGCAAGCCGACTAATACTTCCTGCAGAGAAAAATTATTCTACTACAGAGAGAGAGAGAAGCGTTGGCGGTAGTTTGGGCTGTTAAAAAGTATCGTTGATACATCGAGGGCTCTGATATATCCGTACTTACTGATCATCAACCCTTAAAATTGCTTTTCTCTTTG
The DNA here is from genome assembly GCA_963513945.1 of Hydrotaea diabolus. Taxonomy (NCBI): domain Eukaryota; kingdom Metazoa; phylum Arthropoda; class Insecta; order Diptera; family Muscidae; genus Hydrotaea; species Hydrotaea diabolus. Next base: position 2,796,492 of record OY740721.1, read on the forward strand.
AAATCACCAACCGGACGTTTAACTAGATGGGCTCTTCAACTACAACCATTTAATATAACATTTGGATATACGCCAGTCAAGCAAAATGTAATAGCTGATACTTTATCACGCCCCCTTGCTCAATCGAAACGCAATCGGATGTTTGATGCGAATGTTTTTCTATTTCAATCGATTTTCCTTCCAAAGGCCATGCCGAAATTAGAAAAGCCCAATTAGATGACGATATTAAGAATATAGTGAATTCGTTTGAAGCTGACGACGGTATACCAACCGAGGTTTCATAATGGTAGACGGTGTATTATATAGATATTGTTCTGACAAGGCCAATTAGAATTTCATGATGATCCGAATGGCTGGACACTATGGTATAGACAGAACAATACAGCGAATCACGCAACATAATTATTGGTCAGGAATGCGAGCGGAAATCACCAGATATGTTAAAGCCTGTGTAGCAAGTCAACGTTATAAACCAACAAAGCCAGCTGGACTATTACAAACACTAGCAAGTAGACAACGATTTGAAGTTATAATAATAAGGCATACGTTTATTCAAAACGCATAGAGAATATTGAATTTAAAATCGGCGATAAAGTGCTAGTAGCAACATACATTTTAAGCAATTCTAATAAAAATATTTCCTCAAAATTTGTTCCTCGAAGAGACGGTCCTTACGAGATAATTGGTAAAAAGGGTTCATCATGTTTTATTGTAGCAGCTGTGGATAACCTTGAAGTGTCATTAGGAACTCACCATATATCACACTTAACGACATACAATGGACCTTTAGAAAATAAGATACCCCATTAGACAACGAGGACGTCCGTCAAGAAAAACACCAAAACTTACAGAAGAAGCACCAGATCAAAGCAACGTGGAAAGCACAACACAAACATCTCAAACGATAAACAACAAAACTGTAGCGTTGTTCCAATTATGGATGGTAAAACTACGTCACATCAGCAAAACAATGACTATACATGAAGAATCCTAAGGCTAAGAAAATCCATGAAATAAAACCGTACCCTGCCACATCATCGGTATGATTTCTGTGGCAGAGGGGGAGGCTGCAACAAGAACGCATTTTACAAATTCTTGCATCCAATATTTGATTACTTCAATATCGTATATTTATGTTGTTAAGATCTTTATTTGGTATTGAAAAAGCTGTACTCACATAGTTCGCCAATAATGTATTTTGTTACTCAATTATTAAACTCCAATTGTACTCATCGATTTCTTTATACATGTTTTTACTTTCTGTTTCACTTTTACAACAACAATATTTGGTTTAATTTCTTTTCTCTTGTCCTTTCGTTTCTTCTAATTCCGTTAATCCTGTCATTCCTGTTTTGGCGTTTGACGAAGAAAGTCAACATTAGAAACCAATCTTGTTTTATTCTGGGAATCGGCCCTTAAACAATATTCAAATAAAACAATGTAAATTTAGAAAGTGAACAAATCTATTTGGACCCTTCCCTCCATAAATAATAAAGTAGATGAATTGAACGATTAACGTCTGTTCTGTCTCTCGACTAATAAATAATTCCATCTGAGTCTCAACGGGGAATCTCAATATTAATCCCCATTACACATTTTAAAAAAGAATAAAACATACGTACTCCAATTTAGAAAGAACAAAACAATAAATTATTGGTTTAGTGTGCGTAGGTATACTATAATCCAAATGGCAAATGAAAGTTAACTTGTTATTAAATTATCGCCTAATTTATGGTATTCAGAAACATTATCCAGATTATAATTACTAATTGTGTATTGATTAAAAATTAAGTTACGACAACGGTGAAAAGCCATTTGAAAGCATTTAGTTATAACAGTTCCGTCAATTTTACGCTTACACAAGATCAGTTCCAACAGTTAATGAAAAATTACAGTCCAAATCCCCACATAAAAAAGTCTTTTGTAAACTGTAGAGCACGAAAAATACATTCAATAGCCCTGAAAAACTAGATTTCAATCCATTGCACACTACTATTATAGGCAGAAATGTTCCGACATTAGGTATCAATATATATGGTATGGAAGGTGAAGCATATTCGATACAGCTGCACGAACAAGCGTGGCAGGTTATGCTTTGTTCAAAAACTAAAAGAGAAAAACGTAGAATTCCAAAAGGTCGCTACCTAGTCAAGAAATCGTATACTCAACAATTGTGAGCATTATAATCGGAAAACGATTTAAAAATATTCGTTTAATATGCTTATCTAAAGCTAAGGGAAATCGAACCCTAATCGGAATTGACTTTTTGGAGCAAGCTAACAATATCTTAGACTTAGCGGAAAGATTATGGTATTTCAAGGATGAACCGGAAAAATATTTCACATTCAAAATAAACCAAGTAACTCGCTCGATACCTTTAAGGCAATATCAAAGAAGTCGATACTGTAAACGAATATTTATTATGGTTCGAAGATAACAGCTTAAAGAGCCAATATGAATCGATCAGTCCGAAACCCCAACTATGCAATGAATCGTCTGATTATTCACTTGGCGGAATTATGAAAATTTTCGAAGATTCTGTTCGTTCAAATTACATAGTGGCAGTCGACACCTATTTATTTCCACCTATGAAACGAAGAAAGAGTAATGATTCTGATGCTATACAATTCAATTCCTTTGACATTAATCTTAGAGACGAAGAAGGAATAAACTTAAACATTTCGGAGAGGGAAGCACTAAAATATTTGAGGAAAAGATGGAGACAGTTCCGCATGTCTAACTTTTCATAAATACGGGCAACCATGCTCTGATTTCGGGTCCCCCTTACCGGTTATCTCCCGCATTGAAAGAAAAACTTAAGGTGGATATAGATGAAATGCTGAAAAAACAAATTATTAAAGAGGGAGAATCACCATGGGCTTTTCAAGTTGTCCTTATTTTGAACAAAATGGAGGCATTCGTGTCTGTGTAGATTACAGGAGACTTAATGTCATCACGATAACTTTACCTCGCATGGATGATTTACTGCACGCTGCGAAAGCTACTGCGTTTATGTCTACTATAGACTTAAAGTCAGGATGCTGGCAGATTAAAATGTCCGAAAAAGACAAGATTAAAACTGCTTTTACAACACCTTCGGCATATATATCGAATGCCGTTAGGCATTCCGGCAACATTTCAAAGGTTAATCGATTAGTTAAGAATTAGTCTTCCACAAACAACGATACTTGCATATCTCGATGACATTATTATATGTTCAAAAGACTTTGATGGCCATTTGAAAGACTTAATTAAGGTGATTGACAAATTAAAACTGTTTAAGCTTCAACTTAACGGAGATAAATGTCATTTATGCAGATCAGAGGTTAAATACCTGGGACACATTTTGACGGTAGAGGGATTGAAACCTGATCCAGATTTTACAGAGACTTCATCCAAAAAATGTAAAACAAGTTATATCATTTCTTCAAACATGTTCCTGGTACAGGCGTTTTATACCCACTTTTACAGAAATTTCTAAACCATTGTCTCGATTAACAAAGAAATGCGCAAAGTTCGTATGAACAAAAGAACAAGACGACTCTTTCAATAAACTAAAATGTATGTTAACATCACCACCGATTTTGCAACAAATTGATGAAAAGAAGCCACAGCTCCGATGTAAAACAAGTTATATCATTTCTTCAAACATGTTCCTGGTACAGGCGTTTTATACCCAATTTTACAGAAATTTCTAAACCATTGTCTCGATTAATAAAGAAATGCGCAAAGTTTGTATGGACAAAAGAAGAAGACGACTCTTTCAATAAACTAAAATGTATGTTAACATCACCACCGATTTTGCAACAAATTGATGAAAACAAGCCACAGCTCCGATTATGTGCTCGGAGCTGTTCTACTGCAGGGGGAGAAAGAAAATGAGCATCCAAGAGAATATGCAAGCCGACTAATACTTCCTGCAGAGAAAAATTATTCTACTACAGAGAGAGAGAGAAGCGTTGGCGGTAGTTTGGGCTGTTAAAAAGTATCGTTGATACATCGAGGGCTCTGATATATCCGTACTTACTGATCATCAACCCTTAAAATTGCTTTTCTCTTTGAAATCACCAACCGGACGTTTAACTAGATGGGCTCTTCAACTACAACCATTTAATATAACATTTGGATATACGCCAGTCAAGCAAAATGTAATAGCTGATACTTTATCACGCCCCCTTGCTCAATCGAAACGCAATCGGATGTTTGATGCGAATGTTTTTCTATTTCAATCGATTTTCCTTCCAAAGGCCATGCCGAAATTAGAAAAGCCCAATTAGATGACGATATTAAGAATATAGTGAATTCGTTTGAAGCTGACGACGGTATACCAACCGAGGTTTCATAATGGTAGACGGTGTATTATATAGATATTGTTCTGACAAGGCCAATTAGAATTTCATGATGATCCGAATGGCTGGACACTATGGTATAGACAGAACAATACAGCGAATCACGCAACATAATTATTGGTCAGGAATGCGAGCGGAAATCACCAGATATGTTAAAGCCTGTGTAGCAAGTCAACGTTATAAACCAACAAAGCCAGCTGGACTATTACAAACACTAGCAAGTAGACAACGATTTGAAGTTATAATAATAAGGCATACGTTTATTCAAAACGCATAGAGAATATTGAATTTAAAATCGGCGATAAAGTGCTAGTAGCAACATACATTTTAAGCAATTCTAATAAAAATATTTCCTCAAAATTTGTTCCTCGAAGAGACGGTCCTTACGAGATAATTGGTAAAAAGGGTTCATCATGTTTTATTGTAGCAGCTGTGGATAACCTTGAAGTGTCATTAGGAACTCACCATATATCACACTTAACGACATACAATGGACCTTTAGAAAATAAGATACCCCATTAGACAACGAGGACGTCCGTCAAGAAAAACACCAAAACTTACAGAAGAAGCACCAGATCAAAGCAACGTGGAAAGCACAACACAAACATCTCAAACGATAAACAACAAAACTGTAGCGTTGTTCCAATTATGGATGGTAAAACTACGTCACATCAGCAAAACAATGACTATACATGAAGAATCCTAAGGCTAAGAAAATCCATGAAATAAAACCGTACCCTGCCACATCATCGGTATGATTTCTGTGGCAGAGGGGGAGGCTGCAACAAGAACGCATTTTACAAATTCTTGCATCCAATATTTGATTACTTCAATATCGTATATTTATGTTGTTAAGATCTTTATTTGGTATTGAAAAAGCTGTACTCACATAGTTCGCCAATACTGTATTTTGTTACTCAATTATTAAACTCCAATTGTACTCATCGATTTCTTTATACATGTTTTTACTTTCTGTTTCACTTTTACAACAACAATATTTGGTTTAATTTCTTTTCTCTTGTCCTTTCGTTTCTTCTAATTCCGTTAATCCTGTCATTCCTGTTTTGGCGTTTGACGAAGAAAGTCAACATTAGAAACCAATCTTGTTTTATTCTGGGAATCGGCCCTTAAACAATATTCAAATAAAACAATGTAAATTTAGAAAGTAAACAAATCTATTTGGACCCTTCCCTCCATAAATAATAAAGTAGATGAATTGAACGATTAACGTCTGTTCTGTCTCTCGACTAATAAATAATTCCATCTGAGTCTCAACGGGGAATCTCAATATTAATCCCCATTACACATTTTAAAAAAGAATAAAACATACGTACTCCAATTTAGAAAGAACAAAACAATAAATTATTGGTTTAGTGTGCGTAGGTATACTATAATCCAAATGGCAAATGAAAGTTAACTTGTTATTAAATTATCGCCTAATTTATGGTATTCAGAAACATTATCCAGATTATAATTACTAATTGTGTATTGATTAAAAATTAAGTTACGACAACGGTGAAAAGCCATTTGAAAGCATTTAGTTATGTTAAGTGGCAAACTATTAAATTCAGACCAAAGAACAAAACTATTAATATCATACTGCAATAATTGAACCTCACTTAAATACCTTACCTCCTTGACAATTTTGAAGTCATCAGCGCATGCTAAATGCGCGAATATTTAAAGCATTGTCCAATATAATTAACAAAAAGATTTAAAAGCAACAGTCTTAATACACTTTCTTGCGTAATACCAGAGGTAGGAACATGTAGATCAGAGTAATCGCAGACACCATCAATGCATACACAGCAATGTCTATTACATAGGTATGTACAAACCCAATCAAAAATTTTAGATTGAAAGCCAATCTTGTCGAATTTATACATTAATATATCATGAGGAACTTTATCAAAAACTTTTGAGAAATCAGTATAGATTGTATCAACTGACAAATTACAAGTAGTAGGTCTGCCAATAACAAATCCGTTTTGTGCAGGGCGTATGTGACATTTAACACCAACAATTTTCTCATTTCCACCTTTTAATTAAATAACCACAGCGATTTAGTAAAAATCATTTTAAGTAATATTCAGGAGCTACAGGATTTTTTAGGAATAAATAATGGGTCTCATGCATAAAAACGAGTAAAAGCGATGTGTTGAGTCAAGTAAGCAATTGCTCGTTAGTTGAGTTGGATCGAACAGCAACAGCTTTTGCTCAATTTCATATGCATAAAAATGAGTTCAAACCAATTGCAATTACTTGAGCAAATTGAGATCAAACGTCTAATTGTTATTGAAGTGCAAACATGTCGTCAAGTGGAAGTGAAGTAGAAGCAAATAATAATAATAAAATAGAAACTGACGATATATATAAATAAATTGCTTGCCATTTCATTTGTGCATCTTTTATTTGATCTGCATCTTTCGGGAATTTTATCCACTCGCTTGCTTTGGCAGATATAAGTTTTGCAACTTCCGCAATTGTTCGCGACACAGTTGATTGATGGACTCCAATATCTGTGAGTAGTATATATATACAGACACTGGATAATGATTGACAGCTCAAAGCACATAAATCAAGTTTAATGAGCTTTGGTATAGGGAATCCTATATAATTAATTTTTATTAGCTTTTGACATGAGTACGTGATGTGACCCTTTTTTATTTGGTAATAGGAAATCCTATGTGGTTTTCAGATAGTCCTAGGTAATTAATTTTTATTACCTTGGGGTATGAGTACGTGATGTGACTTTTCTTTATTTGGGTATAGGAAAATCCAATGTGGTTATCAGATACTCCAAGATAATTAATTTTTATTAGCTTGGATGAGTACGTGATGTCCCCCCTTTTTATTTAGATATATAGGGAGATGATAATAAATTTTTATTAGCTTGTGTGTGGGGATCGTGATGTGACCCTTTTTTTATTTGATATGGTGTATGATTAAACATCGAGTGCAGTCATTGCTTCATCGATCGTCATAGTTCTGAGCCTTTCTTTGAAATTTTTCCGTTAAGATGGTGCTTGTGTTTAGAAGTATTCAAGTTAGTGTTTTAGGGTTGCACATGTTCATATGTTTTGTCGTCATTGTTTTTATGAACCCTATTTTCCTTTTTTGCTGTCTGATAGAAAATCCCTTATGTCCATGTTGTGTGTGTGTGTGCTAGAGTTATGTTGTGTTCGTTAGAGTTCTGAGCCTTTCTTTGGAATTTTTCCGTCCACACGGTGCTTATGTGTATGCTTGAGTTTGTGTGTTTTGATATTTCAGAGATCTTAATTTTTTCAATTTCAATTCGTTAGAGTACTGAACCTTTCTTTTCCGTCAAAAAATACTTGTGTGGTGAAGGAGTACGTGCTCGTCTGTTCTATCGTCATTGTTTTGATAACCCTGTCGCTGTTTTGATTTTCAAGTGACAATGTACTTGATTTTGAATGTATGTGAAAATTGTGGCTTGTGACCTTATGTCACGTTTGAAAGATGCACTGTGGTGTTGGACAATTTTGTTTTTGAAATTTTTCCGCTAACACGGTGTTTGTCTAAATTTGTTTTTGTTAAAGTTAGTCTTTGTTGATACATTGTGAGTGGCACATCAGAATTACTCATTTCACCTGTATATCAGTTTTGTAAACACGAATACATATTTTAACTCCGATAGGAAATTTATTAATACTAATATTATTATTAAACAAATTGTGTAATAGAAGAAAAAAAATACAAATAAACAAAAGAGAAAAAAGAGAAAGAAGAAATACGAAGCAAAACAAAGTAATAAATATACTAAAAATGTCTTATATCTGTGCTATATGTAAAATGGAGTTTAATTCCAGTGTTATTTACAAAAAGCACTTAAAAAATCATTGTTCAAAGTGTAATAAATATATTGAAGGTGCGTACGCGATGAAGTTTCATCATACGATTGCTCATGATGATGGAAACGTGATTTCCCAGTCCGCCGCAAAAAGGAAAATAGAGACGGCGTCTCAGTTAAATGCAAAACGGGTAAAACCTTCATCATCCCTATATGCGTCTACACATAACTCGACAATGCAAAGTCGCGGACAATCAGGATGGGGTTACTATGGTGGGCAACAACAATCACAATACCCCCTACATGAAAATATACCAACATCAGATAGTCGATACCGCCAATATCAAAATCACGAACAAGCAGGATGGGGTTACTATATTGGGCAACAACAAACACAATACCCCCTATACGAAAATATGCCGACAACATCTGATAGTCTATGCCCTCAATATCAAAATCATGGACAACCTGGATGGGGTTACTATGATGGACAGCAACAAACTCAATATCCTAATAATGAATGTACGTATACAACTTCGGTCAGTGGACACCCCCAGATGTCAAATAACGAGGAAACGCGTTCCGACAACCGGAAGCAACAGCTACAAATACCTCAAACCTGTAAAAGTTCTCAGCAGTCCTCCTCAAGTAGAGCGAACACCCTATGCGAGGAATGCAACATATATATCCCCACCAACAGCATATATTCACACAATCGAACAACTAAACATAGGAAAAATGCAGCAGTTTGCATTAATAAAAATATTAATGTGATAAAGAGTATTTATAATAAAAGAATTGCAACTTATGAATACAAAAACTCAACAAATATTATTTTGCCTGAAGAGTTTTTAATAAGCAGCAAAAAATGTTTAGTTCAACTATTAAGAGATAGTTTAGTAGAACATACTGTACTCAAGTTTAATGTGGAGTTGGTTGCTGATTACATTAAACCATTAATAGAAACAGAATCTTCAGCAATGCCTTCGCAAAAAAATAAAGAGCAGCACCCTTTGGTAAACAAAACGTATAATGGAGATCAAAATGCAAATAAGAAAACTAATGAAGATAGTCAAGCCTGCACAACTATGAAACATATCACAAAAATGCAGTTGCTATCTTTATCTGATAACATTGGTAGCATTTTTGATGACCATGCTGATATGCTAGCAAACAAAATGGGTGAATTCCAAGAGAGAGATTCTGGATGGTCTCTAACACGGATTCTTAAGCTCGAGATTAATGTTAATAAAGCTTCACTAGAGGTTCCAAAAACGCTCCGAAACAAGTCAGCCTGCATCAACATTAAAAACCTTAATGATGATTTTTGTTTTAAATGGTGTATGGTAGCAGCATTGGATTGCAAACCAACAATCAACTGTGGACTCACTTCTTCATATGATGTTGACATTAATAGTGAACTCATAACACTTAAAAGTGGTGTTATCTTGAATTTTACCGGAATGCAATTTCCTCTAGCTTTGCAACACATTCGAATGTTCGAAGAAAGCAACGTCGGTATAAGTGTCAATGTCTTTAGATATGAGAAAGATGAAATTGTTGGTCCATACTACCTAACAAAAGAAGAGAAGTTGCAACATGTCAATTTAATGCTGCTACATGAAGAAGGAAAATTTCATTTCATATTGATCAAGAATATGTCAAGGTAATATAGTAATTATTTATCCTTTTAATCATCTTTAATTAACCATTTTTTTCTTTCTTTTAACGCTATAGACTTTTAAGCAGTCAATATAGTAAGACCGGCTATCAAATCCATATATGCAATAGTTGCATACAATCATTTGGAAGTGTTGAACTGCTTAATCGCCATAAACCGGAGTGTGGAGGAATTGTGACGCATCTGCCCGTAGGAGATGCTGCTGTTTTAAAATTTAAGGGACATCATAGACAGCATGATGTACCATTTGTGGTATATGCTGATTTTGAGTGTATATTGGAGAAGTTTACTAATACAACAGATAATTCAAAAACTGAAAGTATTAGTAAGCATATTCCATGTGCATTTGCGTACTATATAAAATGTGGGTTCAATAGTAGGTTAGATAAATTTAAAACTTATACAGGATTAGATGCACCAACAAAATTTTTAGAAAATCTTATTGCAGACTGTAAAAATATATATATGGAACATTTAAATGTAGTTGTCGAAATGAATAGTTTAACACCCTTAGATGAAGAGCAATTTAAAAATCAATTGCTACATTTGTGAGGAAGCATTAGGCAATGATAGAGTTAGAGATCACTGTCATTTAAGCGGTCAATATAGGGGGGCAGCCCATAATATTTGCAATCTCAACCATCAGGTTGCCAAATTCATCCCCATATATTTCCATAACTTTTCTTCATACGACTGTCATCTCTTTGTTAAAGAGTTGTTGGAATATGATGGGCAAACAACTGTTATTCCATTAAACAAGGAATTATATGTATCCCTCTCACATTTCATTCCAATAAATGGTAAAAAACGATTAGAGTTGAGATTTTTAGATTCAATTAGATTTATGGCAGCCAGTTTAGACTCCTTAGCTAGTCAATTTGTAAACGATAATGAGTTTAATCTCATGAGTAGAAAAGGTCAATTTCCTTATGAGTACCTGCAATCGTTCGATGTGTTGAAAGAGACTGAACTTCCATCGATAGAGAAATTATCATTAGAGGAATATGAACATGCCATTAACGTTTGGAGAACATTTGATTGTAAAAATTTACAAGAATATATGGAGTTATATTTAAAGGCTGACGTTTTAATACTAACTGATGTATTTGAGAACTTTAGACGTCTTTGTAAATCAATTTACAAGTTAGATGCAAGTCACTATTACACAGCACCAGGTCTTTCCTGGGATGCAATGTTAAAAATGACGAAGGTAGAACTGGAACTCCTAACGGACATTGACATGTATAATTTTTGTAAAAATGGAATTCGTGGTGGTATAGTACAATGTTCAAAAGGCATACGGTTGCGAATAACGAGTATTTAGATGATTATGACAAAAGTAAAATAGCTGAATATCTTATGTATCTAGATGCCAACAATCTATATGGGTGGGCAATGTCCGAATATCTCCCTTTAAATAATTTCAAGTGGGTTGAAGGAACGGAATTTGCAAAACTATTCAAGAGTGAAAATATTTTAAATATTGGAGATAATTCTCCAGTTGGTTATATTTATGAAGTCGTTTAGAGTACCCTACTCACCTTCACGGTATACATAACGATTTACCTTTTTGTGCGCAAAACAAAATTGTGGGTGAATCCAAATATAAAAAGTTAATAACCGTCTTTTCTTCTAAAAACTCATATGCCATACACTACAGAAATCTTCGTCAAGCATTACAACAAGGAATAATCTTAAGCGGTGTAAAACGTATACTCGCATTCAACCAAGATGCATGGTTGAAAAAGTACATCGATGTTAATACAGAGTACAGAACCAAAGCAAAAAATACGTTTGAAAAAGATTTCTTTAAATTGTTAAATAATGCCGTATATGGAAAGACAATGGAGAATGTAGATAAAAGAAAAGATGTTAAAATTGTTAATCACTGGGAGACCATAAATAAAAAAAAGTTAGGCGCGCGATCGTTGATAGCCAAACCTAATTTTCATAGTTTAACTCAGTTCTCTGATAATGCTCTCGCAATCCAGTTAAATCGAGTCAAGGCCATTTACAATAAACCAATATATTTAGGATTTTGTGTTCTAGAACTATCAAAGTGGAAAATGTATGATTTCCATTATGGTTTTATGAAACCTAAATTTCAAGATGATTTATCGTTAAATTATATGGATACAGATTCATTTATATATTCGTTAAAGGGAAGAGATTTTTATAAAGAAATAACGTCTAGTGAAATTCAGGAGAGATTTGACACCTCAGAGTATCCGTCGATGAATATATTCAATATTGCACTGGTCAATAAAAAGAAGCTAGGAATGATGAAAGACGAAAACTGTGGAAGAGTTATGAAGGAGTTCATAGGATTGAGACCAAACATGTATGCGATAAGTGTACAACATGGTGCTGAAATTTTAAAATCTAAGGGTGTTAAAAAGTCCATCCTCTCTACATACAACATAGATACTTTTAGAGATTGTTTACTAAATAAAAGTAGAATTACGGGTGATATGCTAACATTTAAATCTAAAAATCATGTTATTTATACAAATAAACAAAATAAAATCACATTGAGTTGTGATGACAATAAGAGAAAGATTAAACCTGATGGTGTAACCACATATGCTTGGGGTCACTTTAGAATATCAAACGAAAATGCTATTAATTCTGAAATGTTTGATGGAGTTGACTTAATGAATCTTTCATTTACCGATTAAGGAATTGAAATGTATTTATTATAATCTCCTGAGTAATTAAGTTTATTATATTATTTTTTGTTAATTATTTATAAGAAATTTTTTAATAAAAGAAAAAAAATTATTTCAAATGTTTATATTTAATTTAGATTTTTTATTATGGAAAATTATGTAAGTATACAATCTTAAATATAAATAAATAAATAATTGAGGGAGAGAGAAATTTAAAAGATTTTTCTAACAATTCCTGTTAAGGGTGTGTACTCCATCCATCGATCATGTAGTATTAAACAATATGCAAATGTATTTGCTGGGATTGATGTACTGGTTTCAAACTCAATTTTTACGTCGATTGGCCCGCTTTTGAGTGTCTCATTCTGATGACTGACATCGATAACCATAATTGGTTTCTCTTTAAATTGTTCCCATGAAATAATTGGTTGTGGGTCTCTCAGATAATAACTTTGTTGAAATTTAGCATACATATCGTAGAGAACAGCATATCGGTTATCATCAAACTTTAAATTTAAGTCATCATAGGGGTAGATATCTGAATTTAGGTATACTTTCATATTTGTAAGATTACAGTGAATAAATTTTTTATTATTTTCAAATGCAATCAGAATTAAACGTGGTCTTTCTCTATTAGTCGATAATTTTACATTCCAATTACACTTTGTTGCGCCTGCAAAGGTTGGATTAAAATGACAATCCCAGCTCCTAAATGCCAGAGGTAAAGATGTTCCATCTCTTATTATTTTCATCATTTTTAGTTTTGTGGAATCGGATAGATGAATGTGAGGGATTCTCCATGTTAAATTTGTTATAGCTAATTTTAAATTTTCATTTTTATCAGTTGAATAACAAGCATTGGTATCACTTGAGCTTCGTAGTATAATAAGATCATGCTTGCAGTTTAAAATAACCTTTTTAAAGTCTTCAGCGAACCCCAACAATAACTTAAGGGGAATATAAAAGTTAAATGACTCCACCGATAAATCTTCACCAACATTCCATCCAGCATTCTTCATCATATTGCTTTCAAATTCGTTAGAGAGACAAAATTCTTTATTGTGCTTGATATTCCTAAATTTCGTGTTCTATCGATTTCTATACCATTAATTTCATAGCGTATTTCATCAAACATGTGAGCTACACAGTTGTTTCGTAGTCGGGCATTTGAAGATTTGTCACCACCTGATAGCGTTACATTTCCTTCAATATACAGATAACTTTCACTCGGTAGAACATATAAATCTTGATTTTGAATTGTAATTCTAATTTCATCGTTATGCTTAAACGATTGTATATATGGAATATAGCTATGATATTCCTTTTTATTATGCTTTCGTCCGAAAGGGGTTCATCAGTGACATCAAGCAGTTCAGACATTATTTTTTTTTAAATGTAGATTTAAAGATTTCAAAAATTTTTGATTTTCTTTTGTTAACTGTGGTCTTTTAGGTTTGACTGCTGGAATGGGAATGTTTAAGTCTTTCTTTTTATTAGTATATATATTATAAATTATCATTTTGATATTGGTCTAAGATGAAGTCGAAGTGTAATTTCTTCACCGCGAAAATTAATTAATCGTGATTCTTGATCAACAATCCAAACTTTTAGAGTACTTATTTCTTTGACGTTTACTGGCAAATAAATGAGATTTCTAGGTGTTTCGTCCAATTTATATCCTGGAGAAACGTTAATTGCGAATTGATGAATAGTGTGTGCCGTTAAATTGTTCATATAAGCTCCAGTTGTTATATTACACTGTATTTGTATGGCATTGACCTTTAAAATGTTGACGGGAAGATAAGAAATATGTCTTGTATTCGATATCAGTATTCTTTCACCAAATCCAAAAAGAGTTCCTATAGAACGATCTTTATTAAAATTAATTGCGTCATGTGAGGAAAATATTTCAATTTGCAATGTATTATTATTTGCTTTTATCTCTATTGTTTTGTTTTCATTTTGCTTTTTATATGCTGTCTTTATAGTTTTCACTATGTCAGTTAGCTCGTAGGAACCTATCGGTAATTCAATTACCATATCACCAATATGAAATAAATTATTATCATAATCAATGTTTGGAATTGAGTTGTATGAATGAAAATCTACCAAACATGCTTCATATTCCCCAGACAATTCAATAGGGGGAAAATAATTAGCAGTTAATATAGAAGATCTTCCGCTCAAAGCTAATGTTACTGACATTATGAAAGTTAAATAATAAATGAAAATAAATGTTTTGTATTAGTTTTTTTATTCATTTTTATTGAAATTATTTAAAATTATAGTATTTCATTTTTGTTTATCCATGAATTATGATGATTCGAGAAGCCCAACCATTTAACATATACTCTATCACCATTTGATTTCAATACTTTTTCTACAAGATATGTGTTCGGAAAACGAGTACGTAGAAGCTCTTCCTTGTAGAATCCACCTTTGATTGGGTTGCCTTGATAGTCTTCTAGAAGACACGTTACTGGGTTTGTGTTTTGGATAGCTCTTATTTTAAATATTTCTGTTGTCCAATTGGGTGTATATCCTTTTTCAAAAATGTGTTTATATTTACTTATACGGACATAATTTCCCACATGAAGTTTGGAAGGTATGTATATTTTTAGACGATTATATACGGTTTTCAACAATTTTTTTTCGTTCGAAACACTCACATCGCTTGGAGTCATTTTGATTGTTCTGTGCACTTTGCTGTTATAAGTTTCCACCAACTTTTTATAGTTATTATACCAAGGTAGTTGCCGTTGAAGCTAAATTCTTTCCACATCATACCCTTTAACGTTCTGTTAAAACGTTCAACAATTGAAGCCTTCATAACGCTGTATGTTGAGTAGTGATTGATTGAATGTGTTTTCATAAGTTGTTCAAATTGTTTATTAAAAAATTCTTTTCCATCATCAGTCTGTAAATTGTTGGGTATACGCCCTAAGTTTAATATTCTTTGAAATGCAGCAGTTACATCAGTGGCATTTTTTGATTTAGTTGCTTCAACCCAAGCAAATTTTGAAAAAGTGTCAATAACTGTTAACATATATTTATATCCTCTATTTAGCTTTGAGTAATTTCCCATTTCAACCAAGTCAGCTTGCCATAAGTCATCAATTCCCTTCATTACTACTCTTCGTCGCTGAAAATGTTTTCTTGCTTGGGCATGCAGTTCGTTTACTATTGATCTTCTTTCCATTTTTGATGATGTAAACAATAAATAAATTCTTAATCGTTGGATGGTTGGATGTATATCGTTATAATATCTTTAAGATTCTTATTCAAGTTTGCTATTTCTTCTCTGACATTATTTATTTTCTTATTAAATTCACTTCTTAATATTTCTTGTGAATCGTAGATATGTGTTTGTAAGTAAGCTTTGTTGACTGCATCTGTTTCTGCTGACGGCGGTGCCAAATTTTTTATTTTTTTATTTTGTATATCGATGTTATTATTCCAATCCATAGTAATTCCAAATACTTCAGTAACATTGCTCCTTAATATAAAAGAACTATTATTAGAAAAGTGACCGAACTTGTCGACACTCATGTTGCGAATAATAGATTTTTCGGTAATATCAGTAAATTATATCAGCTTCCCTCAGTTCCTCAATTATGGATACTATTTCATTATTATGATTCGTATTACCAGCGCTTTGTGAAGCCAACAAAAGTTTTAGACGTTCCACTAACTCGTTGGGGTCATCCCAGTATATATAGTTGGACTTTTCACGATTAACAGTCATTAAACCTTTACCCGTGTGAGTAGCTTCAAAGAGTCTTTTTATAATTTTTTTATACTTATAGCTTTTGTTTCCTTTAATTTGGTCGTTTGCGTCATAATTTCTTTTATGTGCGTTAGTATTCATCAGAATTCTTTTATAGATATCAAGTTCGAGTTTGTCATATTTCTTGGGGATTTTATGAAAAATAAGTTCAATAAACCTGGTGTATAAGCCCACGAATTATTTCCGATAATAATTTTGTTTTCGTTTAATCGAAGGTTGTTGTTGGCGAATTTCCAGTCACCTTTCTCATCTTTATGTGGACCATATGTTGTATCAAGTTTTTTTACGTTATGAATTAATGATAAATCGATAACGTCCGACTCATTTTCATCTGATTGAGAAAAGAAATCATTCTCATTTGTTTCATCTTCAGAATTCCAATGATCTTTCTTAAATGTTTTTACAATAGGGGTTTCAACATTGTCTTCCTTAAATTTCTTTATCGGAGTACTGCTGTCGAATTTTAGACTCTGTTGGGTTGTAGCTGCAGGTCTTTTAGTATTAGTTAATTTTAATATTTCATTTAATGGTTCGATCACTGGCTTAAAGGTATTAGATAATCTCTCACTTTTTTCCGCTTCCCCTAATTTTATGCTATTAAATTTCTGTTTTAAGATTTTTCTCTTTCTATAGATTGATTATATCAACTGATGGATAGTTAATTTCAACTGGTAGACTGTTAATTTAAACTGGTAGGCAGTTTGTTTCAACTGGTAGGCTGTTTATTTCAACTGGTAGGCTGTTTATTTCAACTGGTAGGCTGTTTATTTCAACTGGTCGAGCTGTTAATTTCAACTGGTAGGCTGTTTATTTCAACTGGTCGAGCTGATAATTTCAACTAGTAGGCTGTTCATTTCAACTGGTAGGCTGTTAATTTCAACTGGTGGGTTGTTTATTTCAACTGGTAGGCTGTTTGTTTCAACTAGACTATTTAACTTGATCGACGTCTGTTGGAATCAGAGGTTGATTTATTACTAACTATGAATGTACTCATTGAAACCTTTTCTATAACGTCCACAGCGAATTTCGTCTTCTTTATTTATAACTAAAAATCCATGCTTATCTTTCCAACACTCCCGGCATATATCACGAAAGTTATCAAAAGTCATATCGCTTCCAACATGATCATTATATATATGTTTCATATTCATTTCATCTTGTTTAAACATTATTATAATATTAGCGTTATCGCGAATTAAATGTTTTGGAATATGAGTATATGTTTGACATAAATAGAATGAATCTATATCGCGATGTCGACCCATACAAAAGTATAATCTTATATTGTTTTGTTTTTCGCATGCAATATCATCAAATATAAATATTGAATTAGAGTTGGCATGTTCAGGTTCAATAACATCTTCTCCATTTGTATATGTATAATATCCCATTCCTTTTATAGGTGTAACAAGCTGTTTAAGATACTCATATTTCGGTTGATATAACGACTTTGAGTATAGATAAATATTTTTAAATTTCAATCCGTTCGGACTTTCAATAAGACTAAGCATAACATTTGTCTTTCCACAATTAGAAGGACCCACAATGAGAGCTCTTATGGAATTAGGTAGGTTTGGGAAAGAGTAAAGGCTAAAGATAGTAGAATTGGAGAAAAAATAAACGCATTTTTAGTTACAAACGCTATGAAGACTAAATTAAAACTTGGTATGGGGATAGAGAAGAGAAAACCTAAAACAAAATGTCGAAAAAATATATTTAATACTGCAGTTAAAAGTGCATCTGTAGTCCTTAAAAAAGAAAAACCACATGATATCAACAGTGCCATTCGCCTTGCTCAAATGGTGATTAGAAAATCGTTTAAAGGTAGAAAATCTGAAGTCAGTATACCTAGAGTTATTCGTATGCCAAAAGTTGGTGGATTTCTACCTCTGATACCTATTATGTCGGCTCTTGGTGCATTGGGAGCTTTAACTTCAGGTGCATCTTCCATCGCAAAAGCAATTAAGACCGCTAAAAATTCAAAACAACAATTTGAAGAAAATGTGCGACACAACAAGCGAATGGAGGGGATAGCCATGGGAAAAGGACTTTATCTAAAACTATACAAAACGGGAATGGGAATCACATACAACAAGAAATCATCAAAAAACTAATAAAGCAGCTACCCAAAAGACCTCTGACTGACATCGATATTAGAGAATTTGGAAAAAAACATTTACCATATTTTAGAGGAGTCTATATGAGGGACAAACTTCCGAAAACACCTAGACGCAAAGAATGCGGAATAGTTAATTTGGACTCATATAGCGGTTATGGTACACATTGGGTAGCATATAACAAAAATAACAACAATATTGAGTACTATGATAGTTTTGGAAACCTTCAGCCGCCTCTCGAAATTTTACTATACTTAGGCGATAAAATTAAATATAATTATAAGAGGGAGCAAAATTTCAAATCATATAATTGTGGACATTTATGTTTAAAATTGCTATGTAATATTTAATAAATAAACACAAATTTAATATTCAATAGTATTTCAGGTTTTATTTTTTATTCTCAAGTTTAGCTTATAAATTTTAATATCATGTTCAATAGTTTTTTTCATTTTTTGACCTAGCTCAAAACATAATCTCGTTAAATCTACTTCAACATCCTTCTCATAAAATCCTTTGATATCGTTAACTTGAATGTAAGTTTTAATTAAAGCGACACAAGTGGGAATATAATGATTATTATAAAAGTATACAATTTGCTTTTGCAGTATGTTGTTCCAACATATAAAAGTAGTTAAAAATATTCCAATACGTGTAATGTTGCGCCATTCTTCACAATTTATCATAATTTTATGATTATTTTGCTTCATCACAAGGTAAGAAATATCATTCTTTTGTCGAAATCCAAATGAAATGTCATCAATCGGTGGATCATTCAGCAAGTTGAAGGAATCGAAAAACTCATATTGATCTAGTCGAATTAGAATGTAGTCCTTGTACATCATTAAATGGA